>JAADYU020083455.1:0-13732 GCA_011763375.2 Heteractis magnifica
CCCCTCAGCAACCACGTGAATAATCTGCATTACAATGCGAAAACCATCATGGCGCCTATCGTGAATATAGGCTATTCGGGAAAGGTCTGTTGATATGTAAAAAAAATTTGAATGACGTAAAATTAAAATGAACGTTTAAGTTATGTCTATTAACAAGAAAAGAGTATATTTTAACGTTAAGGAATGAATTATTCATTTCTTTTCGTCAAATACCTCGGGATATCTTCCTTGAGTCTCTCCTTCCACCGTGAATGGAGGAAGCCAAAGTTGAATTCGTTCCTTGTTTAATTGTTCTCTAACACGGCTGAGGATCGCTTCAAAATGCCCTTCAGGATCGTTCATCATCTTCTTTGATTACTTTATTAGCTGCGAATAGAACTCAACCACCAAACAAGGTCACAGAAATGACCTTAAAAATAAAACAAAATCGAAAGAACAAAACGAAAACTTCGTAAAAATTTCTTGTTTTGCTTTAGCGTATTACCGCTGAACAGGTCACAGGGAGCCCAGCAAGCTTGGTTTTTATGAATGTTAAAAAACTAGAGAAATATGAAAAGAAAATTGCTGTAAATTTTAGCATTAACATACCCTCTATTAGTTTTCCCAATCAGTTTTTTTAAAAATCTCCCTCCTTAACATTTTGTTTCCCCACATTTTTTAACATTCAACAAAAATCGTGCTTGGGCTCCCTGTGCAGGTTTGGATATTTGCATATTATATTACTGCCCAGTCTTGATGGTCGAGTAATGAAAGCGAGGCACTCAAGATGGCGGGAGATTCGGTTCACCAAATAACTTCTGTCCAAAATATTTTGTTTGTTCAGTTTGTGAATATAAATATGCAAAAATTGTACCCATTTTTGAATTTAAAGAATTCTATATATCATAAGTTTGCAATTCTATTTTGGAAATTGTGCAAGTAAGCTTCAAAAACTTACATTTTCGAAGGAAAGATGTCTTCAATTATTTTGCCAGTTGGTCAATGTGGGAATCAGATAGGACACGAACTAATGACACTTATCGACAACCACAGTCTCTCTCACCCTCTAAGCCACAGAGATGGCAAGCTGAGGTGTGTCTGTGTGGACAGTGAACCAAAAGTGATTGGGAACACTTTAAAAAGCGACAAAAAGCACGGGAATTTGTTTAGGGAAGACAATATGATTGTTGGTCAAAGAGGTCGAGGTAATAACTATGCACTAGGGTACCATGGACTTGGAGGAGAGACAGAAGAGACTTCTCTTATGATTAGAACGATGGACGCCGTTCGGAAGGAAGTTGAGAGATGTGATCGCTTCGCAGGTAAAAATGTTACAAATTTGTTTACAGCGGTTTTCATATGACTGTGAAAAACTCACGGTATGGACGTGACGTGTCGTGACCGTGATGGTGCCACGTCAAAGCATTTTTATTGGATGAGCAGTGATCCTGTATGCCAGAGCAAAATATTTTGCATGAGTGGAAAATGTATGGTACTGACGTACAACACGTACATAATAGTACGGTATGCCGTAACACTGAAACGGCTTCCCAATATTGTTTTCATGTGAATCATCCAATCACAACATGTAGTCACGTCAGTTATGGTTATGGTAAAGCATAGTACTACTGCAGCAGGACTACGAATTTGCTGTAGCATTTCTCACTCATAAGAAATCTGCTCTGTGATTGGCTAAATGGCTGTTGTCAATTCTGTGCAGTAACAGTGTCATGTTTTTTTCTTCACAGTCATGTTAAAACTACTCTATTAACACATGGTCAATACATACACTTACTCTTGCCTAATCTTATGGCATGAAATGCCATAAGAATTAATACACATAAAAATTACTACATGATTATTTACCTGTAGGTATTCAGCCCTGCTTTTATGAGAAAAATTTACTATTAATATAGAATAAAGCACTATGTGGTAAAAGGATAAACTATATGGTAAAAGGATTATTCAGTGCCACTAGACAGCAAAATCAATCTCTACATTTGAAGGAGGAACATATCCATTCAATGAATCATCTCTATCTCTTCCCCCTCCCCTCAGAATAAACATAGTCAATACACCTAATGGGAAGTGAGAACATGACCAATAACGATTCTCCTTGCAGGTACAATAGTGATGCACAGTCTTACAGGAGGTACAGGGTCAGGACTTGGATCACATCTTGTTGAAGCTCTTCGTGATGCCTACCCATTAGCCCATGGCATGTCAGTAGCTGTATCTCCTCATCTTTCAGGGGATAGCCCACTGCAGAATTATAACTCCCTGTTGAGTCTTGCTGTTTTGCAGAGGTATTTGCATAGATAGTGACTTACGTAAAAAATGCCAGAAAATAATCTATGGATGGCTACAAAGCAGCTTTATTTTTGTCCATGCAGCATTCTGTAGCCTTAACAATTAATAGCAAATTGCAGGGTTAATGAAAAACACCCTATGGATGAGCATAGGATCATTTCTGGCAACTTTGGTTTCTTGATAGACAAAGTTTAGTTAACGATTTATTGGGTTATTTTATATGCAGTGTGAGAAAAGCTGTTTTGCTCAAGATTTCACATAGCCATCTTTGTACATGAGTAGAGCATCCAAAATAACTAGAAAAGGCAAAAAAATGCCTATCAAGAAAACAAAGTTTCCTGAAATTGTCTCACTCCCATGTTGATCCACAGGGTGACCTATTGAAAAGCAAAGTAAATCAAAAGTGTTTCTCATTCTAAGGCTGACAAATATTAATAAGATTCAAGCTAGTTTGTGTATTTTTTAATTGTATCCATGCTGAATAAGAGTCCATTCCTGTATGTATCCCAGCATTCCTGTTTAATTGAATGGCTTTGCCTCAATCCACCATGAACCTATCTTTCAGGAATGCTGATTGTGTTGTGGTATTTAGCAATGATGATGTTCTACGTCACCTCATTGCCCACAGGGGTATTACACCAAGACAGCCATCAACCAGTAGTAGTGTGTCACTAAAGGACATGAACGAGCTAATTGCTGCAAGTCTTGCTGGTGTTTTATTGCCTCTAGGCCAGAAACCAAAGAAGATTTTGGGAAAATCTTCAAGGTGTAAAACCAAAGGTAGTATTGGAAGAAACACTTCCTCTACAATGTTGGATTCAAGAAAAGATTCTAAAATATATTGCAGGGACGTATTTGCTAGCAAAAAAGAAAGCCACCTTAATCCTTTGATAAAAGCAAGCAGAAATACATGGTCTGCAAGCTCAACACTGTCCAACTATTCTTTTGTGTCTGAAGGCTCCTCAGTTTACGATAAAGATGGTGCTTGCTCAGTAATGCAAAGACAACCAAGAGCTACTGTTTCTGCTTTGCTGAGGTACAGGGGTATAACATCTAAATCTTCAGGATTTTCCTCTCACACAGACAATATGAATGAAACTCAATCTGCACATGGGAGTTCAGTCTCTGTGAATGAAACTAGTGATGTCTCAACTGGCAATGAACCATGGGAAATGTTGAGGTCTGTGTGTCCTGAGCCTTCCAAGAAGTTTGCCACCATTCATCACATTGCAAAGGCTAAAGTGACATGGGAGGCTCTTACTCAATCACTGTTACATTCCATCTGTCGCTATGACAAGGATGGTAGTCAATTTTCTACTATTAATTCACTGCTTATTGCCAGGGGTAGTGGAGAAAAGCCATTTGCAGATTCTGTGGCAAAGATAGAAGAGAGACTCAAGAGTTCACTTGGATGTGTGGAATGGAACCCGTTCCCTATTGATTACTGGATAAGTATGTTTGCATTTCGTTTTGCATTTTGATGAGATGTTTGACCTGGGGGGGCACTCCCGCTACGCTATACTGAGGCTCAGAGCTTTAAACTGGATTGTACCTGATGCAGGGCCTCAATTTTCTAACCTATCTCCCCTCAGTCTCCTTTGCAGCCATTACTAGGGAGGGAATTTTTACTGAAACTAATAACAACTGCAGTTACAAAAGTTAGTAAATAATGTAGTTATAAAATATTTAGACATATTTTGTCCAAATAATAATGTTTAAGAAATTTGTGTTGCAATTCTTAGGCCAATGCAGTGGTGCAGGGTCACGTGATGCTCAATCTCTTACACTTTGCTTAAACTCAACTAGAATCATTGGGTTCTTGGGTGACATAATGGCCAAGGCCAAAACTATGTATGATGTTGGGGCTTATGTACACTGGTTTGAAAAACATGGTTGCACCAAGGTAAGGGAGGAAAATTTCAGTGCGTTATTTTAAACTTGCTCAAACAGGCTTAAAATGTTTGTGTTTGTAGACTATGGCCACTGTGTATTTGTATTTCAATCTCACCTTGGTTACAAATGCTCTGTTTTTGTGTGTCTTGAGAAAGGTCTAGACGTTATAGACCTTTCTCAATATTTATTCTTTTTTGTTGTTGTTGCGCATGAAAACGTTCTTAAATACGTTTGTTCTTAAAAAGTTTTGTCGCAAAGATAGTCTATATGTAAAAAAGAAAACTCAAGAAAACTCACTGGGCAAGGACCCCCAATGGCGTGCATGCCATGCACAACCACTCACTACCATAAACATTGAGAAAGTGTATTTAACCAAGAAAAAGGTCCACGACCAGTAAATGCGACCCACTGTTAAGTTTCACGTTTTATTGTTCTGTTCAGGAAGATTTTCTAGATGCGTTCACTACATTGGACCACGTGGTAGAGGAGTATCGATGTGCAACTTTATAACTATTCAACAAGGAACATTAAAAATTTTGAGACATACACTAGGTGACACAAAGACACTTCAAGAGGCCTGAGGAAAAGGATGGAGCTTATGTTTCAAGGTGCGCGCCACATTTATTGTTTTCATGTTTTTTTCGACCCGCACAACTTGATCCAGAGACGCACAGTTTTCTGGTGTCTTGGCTTTTGTTGATCTCACAACGGTCCAAGCTAGGAATTTGTTTAAGGGAGACCATAACCAACACCAGACATTCAAGTGTGGTCGATGTCGCAGGAACATGAAAACGGCTCATTTAAAGAGTCCACGACGTACAACAAAATCAAAAAACAATAGAGCAGATTTCGTATGAGTGGAAGGAAACTCTACGACAAATTCGTACTTCGTAGCCGTAAACAGTACCGTACTACACTGTAACCCTAACTACGAGTTGTGATTGGTTAATTCACATGAAAACAATGGGAAGCCGTTTCAGTGTTATCACATACCGTACCGTGTTCGTGCTGTAAGTTAGCGTATGTTTGCCACTCATACAATAACCATTCTTGTGGGAAGCCATTTCATTGTTACTGCATGCCGTACCTTGTACGTGCTGCAAGTCAGTACCGTACGTTTCCCACTCATACGCAAACCGCTCTATCAGCAGCAAAACACTGCAACAGTACTCAAGGGATGAAAAAGTGAGTTTCATTAAAGTGCCATATTTGATTGGGATTTATCTTGTCAGGCGCTTGTGTCGTTAAAAATCCAATTCACGTACAACGAGCTAAATCCAAATCCAGTATAGCGAGCTTCACAATACTTGGTGTTCATTTTCTCATGATGTGATCCTGCGCCAAAAGCAGCGTAAAACTTTTAAGATTTTTATAATTTTTTTCCAATTTTCGGACGTTTCTCTCACTAAAGTCTATAGCAATTTTTATTTTTAATTTATTCGATTAATAATAGCTATTTTGATTATTCTTATTTTTATGTATAAAATCTTCCTGTTCCATTTCTGAAGCACATTTTCAGTTTGAGTCGAGTGTTTTGAAGGTTCAAAAAGGGTTGGATAGTTGCTAATATTTTTACGCTATATTGATGACCGTTTGGCAAATATGGCGGCCAGCCATTTCAACTCGGTAAATACACCGAAGTCGGATCAAGCCAGGGGAAAAAATCTCATGACATTTAAGTGTGAAACGAGAGATACCGATATTCTAGATGACTCGAGAGCAGATTTCCTATAATTGTGGAAAAATGTGTAAGGACGTTTCGTGACATGACCGTGGCGGCAGCCGTATCTCGACATTGAAAATATCTCGTTCTGATCACATGACATACACATCGGGTGTTATTACGGGTTATGGCGAGATATCTGTATTTAGTATAAACAAACTAGCGGACTATCACAAATACTACATTCTGATTGGCTACGCTACTACAAGTCTATTAGTGATAGCCCACCAGTAGTAAAAAGCGAATCAAAATAATGGCGTTCGCCTCGCGTTTTGCGTGGTTTTCGCTAAAATTTTCGAGGATTTTTATTTTCACTTTCCGACTAGTTTGTTTATGCTAGAGCTCTCGCTCTTAGAGGCTACGGGTCAAACAGCCCATTCGGCTGCACCTCACGAGCTATTCTCGTAGCGCTTTCGGGCTCCGAACCTGGTTGTTCAAACCGCGCGGCCGTTCAAGGTTTTCGAGTAATTGTGGAGTCAAAGTATGAATGTTAACAAGCGAGAATCCCGGAAGAAGGATCACAAATACTGTCAAATTATCGAGTGATCCTGCCAGTATAGCGCTCTTTACCAGCCTTCTGGCTAGAAACTGGGCCAGAAGTTTCTCCTTGTCTTTTTGTGTTAGTAAGAAATCAATCTTTAAAATCTTGTGTAGTTTTCTAATTCCTTTCTGGTGTGGTAAAGAGTGTCTGCGGCGGGATGTCTTGCAAGACGAAACCGTGCTTTCCAATTCTTCATTTTCGTCAAAGCCCTCGCCGTATTTCCCATCTATCTGGTCTTGGTCCTTGTTGCTAGGGGGCGCGTTTCCTTGGTAACTAAGGCACGTGTCACTCATTCGCCTTTTCCCTAAGCTTTTCTTCCACCAAGGTATCTTCAACGAAATACGTATCGGAAGATCTTCCTTTTCTTCGTTAATGCTGATGAAAAGTAGAAAATTGACTGTGGCTTGTCGGTTGCTTTTTGTCGTCTTCGGCCGTAAAAATTGATTAAAATAAGCATGGCGTTCTTCGAGCCTCTCGTAGATTTCTTCGTACTCGTTGTCAAGCCTACCTTGGTCAGTTAGACAAGGTATCCTGTCTCCATCAGTAAGTTTATATCTTAAGTCTTGTTTTATCTTTCTGAAGAAACCAAACACAAGGTTCGCAGTGTCTTCGTATGAAAACATCTTCCACAGTCCACTCGATGCCAACACAATGACTTGATCATTGAGTAACAATTCTACGGACCTGAATTTCGGATCATTAATGATACAGTTGTGCAGGTCCATGTCGCCAATGTTCCCAAGTCCCCTTGTGGTCCCAAGGGCCCCGTTGACCAGGGCACATTTTTCAGTCTTCACGATGATCCCCTTGGATCTACGTACCCTATCTCTTTCTTTCTTATTGTAAAGATCGTGTTTGTTAGTGAGTACCTTAACAATTGCATTGTCACGTATTATGAGCGCGCCAACGTTTCCCGCGTTTGCAAGACAACACGCATCTTCCGTCAAAACACAAGTCAAAGCAGAGCAACCGCTCCATCTACTTCTAGACGATTCCTCATCTTCAGTTGTACTTATAAGCATCTTCTGAAAGTCGTAATAAGCTTGTTTGAAAGAAGAAGCCACTCTTGACGAGTTCAATTTTGTAGATTCTTCACTCAATATGTCTCGTAATTTTTCACGAATAAATACATGAAGATGACTTGCACATTTTTGTGCTGTGGTGTTGCCACAGTAACCGTCGTAAATACCCATGAAGCAACTTGGTCTGTCGTCAAGGAAGTGGTCTTGGTAAGCATGAGCATCTTCCATGTTTTTCCAATGAGAATTACTTTCTTCGCAGAGCCCGACGGCTGTCGTGCAGGACAATTCCATCCCTTGGACTTTGTTTATTTTGGGGTCTGAAAGACAACACATTTGTTAGTAAAGCCAAAACAATATAAGTGGAACATATGGTACCAACAGTGGTAAAAACACATGCAGAGCGCATGTTAGCGGAAAAATGGCAAACGCGACAATGCACCCTCCCGGAGTTACCCATAATTCTCCTTGATTTAGCGCGTGCAAGCGAGGTCAGGGTCTTGTTAGGGTCCCGGGGGGGGGGTACTCCCTATATTGGCCTATACGGGGATGCTCCGCCCGAAAGGGGTACCTTTTTAGGCCAAAGGTATATAAAAGGGTCGGGAATTTGCGAGTTCCGGTATAGAAAAGGGTAGGGTTTCACTATTAAATTTCCTAACTAACTTTTCTAGGCACAAAAGATGTCAAAAGCTAACACCGCTGTATTTGACAGACATTTTTATCAAGGGCAAATAAAAAGGGTTTCTATTAATCCGCCAAAGCCGGTAAGTATATAAAAGGGGTACCTTTTCAGGCAAAGGTATATAAAAGGGGAACCTTTTCAGGCAAAGGTATATAAAAGGGGTACCTTTTTGTAGAAATTTGGTATATAAAAGGGTAAGGGGTCCAGAGTCCGGGCGGAGCATCCCCGTACATTATGATTGGGAGTACCCCCCCCCCCCCGGGTTAGGGTCAAAGTAAATGAAGGAGACTTCAGAAACTGAACAGAAAACAAACAGCGTTTTGTCAAATGTGGATTAAAATGCGAAAGAAGGATGTAAATAGATTTACCAAATAGGATATCTGAATAACAGAACTTTTCCTATTCTCGTTTAGACACAGTACACTTATTTCCCCAAAACTACGATCAGTCAATGTTTTTGTCCCCTGACCTCGCTGGCGCGCGCAGATCCTAAAGAATTGTGGGAAACTCCGGGAAGGAGCAAGGTAAAAAACATACAGTGCGCATGTTAGGAAAAATTGGCGGGAAAATAGCGAACGAACCAACCGAACCTAAATTCGTATATGTGTAAAATTGTAGTGTTACACAGCAATTTTTGGGAACATTCCAGTCACTGCCAAGTCATTTCGAATTTCCCTACTAATATGATTATAACATGAATCAGCCTTTTTCTTTAAATGGTTTAAGTGGACCAACAGCAAGTTGCTGTTTGAAGTCTAAATCTTGCGATCTCATTGAGATAAAAAAATCGCGGATTTGATTTATGAATTTTGTCGTCGTTTGTATTGGGTTCATAAAATCATCCAAAATGTAAACATATCAGGTCCAGACTTATTAAATACTTTGTCCACAAGAAGAAAAGAATAACGAATTGGCAGCTTTTAAGAAACCTGCTACAAGAACATTGAGAATTTCTTCAGGAATTTTGTTTTAACCAAAAAGAATAAGTAGAAGAATAAAAGCCAAGGATAGAGATCGTATTAGTGTACTTGTTCTAGTTTACATCGAACATGAATGGCTACTGTCAATATGCTAAGGTCAAAACGTAACGCGCGTTTCACTGACGTTTATCAAAGAAAACTAACCATTGCTGTAATATTTAAGTAACAAAACATGATCGAAGTAATTTTTAAGCCTGTTCAAAAACATGAAGTTTGCCGAGTTGCGTTATCAAAAAACATCTCATTGACCATTGTTCGAACGTGTTAATTAGATTTTCGAATTATACCACTGACACTAATTGCAGTAGCTCAGATTAATAAAAACCTTTACCTAAGTCTCCTTCCATCACACGATACGCATTCCCAGTGCCTTCCAACTCGGCCTTCAAAATCTCGAAAGCTGTGTTAATCCTCTGCAGGTTTCTATCAGAAAAGCCTTTCCCCTTTGATTCCAGAAGTCCCTTAATCAACAGCCTTCTTCTTTTAATTAAAGTCTTTAGACAATTTGGTCTGTAGTTGATTGCAAACTTCAATGTGTGTAACGCTGCGTGAAAATCCCGGTGGCTTCGAACATGACAAATATTTACTTTCAGAGCACATTTTGGACATGGGATGAAGATGTTTGGCAATGCCAAAGGAGCTAACGTGTCTGTACCACTGTGTACACTCGACAACTTGGCCTGTTTTGTTGAGCTCTCGATTTCCGCATATTCCTCGGTTTCTAATTCATCGAGTTCTTCTGTATCTTTTCCATCGTCATCGAGGTCGTCGTTCTCTGTTTCATTGAGTTCCCCGTCAAGTTGTGCCTCCTCTAGGTTGTTGCTGTTGTCAGCTTTGTCTTTGTTGCTGTGGTTGTCGTCTTCCATTAGCTTTGGTTGAGAAATCAAATTAACAGTCACCGTGGCAAACTCACCGTCCGTGTCCGTGGGCGCCATCTTATCTTTGTCTTGTAGGCCACTGATGTGAACCGTCAAATCACGATATAAGGCTCTCTTTGTGTGTGAGGAGTCTCCTTGGGACCCTGGAAATCCAGGTACTAACTTATACCGACGAGGCACATTCATCTTGACCAACACGAAATCTTCGTCGTCTGATACCTCCGAAATGGCACTTGAGTGTGACCCTTGGGTCTCGCTCGCAGTAGTTAAGCTCATGACGATTTGCATTGAGTGTAATTTAGAGAGCACTACAGTTCATTCATAACTCAAACAACAGTCACAACACTCCGCTTCAAACATTTACGCAGTTAATGAGCTGTTTAGTCAATTAATTACCGTTGCCATGGTAACCTTTAGAATTGAGCGGCTTTGCATATATCATAATTATTTTGTTGGCCTTTGAGTTAGGACTTTTTGAGTTAGGGTTTTAGTCACGGTCAAGCTCTGGGGCGGTTTGGGATTTTGAGTTGGGGGGAAAGGGAGGGGCGGTTCATTTTATTTTATAAAATGTTTCACTGTTGCTTGTTGCATTGACCAAACGGCTTTGCCTTTGTCCGTTGATGTTCCATAACAAAGATGATGGGAATCTGGGTTCCTGCGGGAATACAACAATACCCCCCCCCCCCTACCCCAAATAAAAATAAATAAAAAATGCTGAAATACTGCGAGTATCATTATTTCATGTACCAGGAAAAAACCAAAAGGCTTAACTTTAGGAACTAATCGTTTATTACGTCACGGGATGGTGTTGATGGTGATGGTGATGGTAATGGTGAGGGAGGGGGCGGTGGTTTTCTGGTAAAGAAACGTTAAGTACAATTTGTGACTCCCCAAACCCAGCCATTCTTGTTTCTTGAGATCTTGGTGTCCTTGGTGGCCAGAGGAAGAAATTTTTACTGATGTAAATGTTTTAAGTCTCAAGTTCAAATTTTTTAAACATTTCAGAAAATCTGAACCCGGTCCCCCTCCCCTTGTACATCCATCCCCGACGCCTGCAGATCATTGTCAGCGGAAGTACATAAAAATGCGTTATGTAATAAGTCGAGTTTACATGTGGTTTGTGCAAGTAAACAGAGCTGTCATTCTATCACCTTACACCCGATCTAAACAAGCTCTTTACTCACTAATCACCCTTCAAAACAAAACATCATTTGTGAGGCAACAGAGATCGTATTCGAAAACTTCGATTTTAGTACGTTATTTTTCAAAATTGTACGAGAAAGACCCTTCGATTTCGGTCAAAAGAATGGCTTCCGAACCTCCGATCAAGAAAGTCAAAAAAGAGCACAAACCATTGGAGAATCCAAGCAACAGCGACGACATACTACAAAGATATCATGACAAAAGAAAGGCAGTTTGTGAGTCAGTTTTGGACTTCAAGTTCAACAAGAAAAGAGTTCGCCTTCTGTCAAAAGCAAGCGACATAGAGGATAATTGTAAAGGGATTCTTTACTGGATGTGGCGAGACCAGCGTGTCCAAGGTATGACAAAACACATCTTTGATCTCAAAAGCATGTTGTTCTGCAAGGATTTACATGGAAATGTATTTTTGCGATGAATATAAAGAGTGTCATTTTTTTTCTTAACCTGTCATATTTGTCATGTTGGTGGTTGGTGGTAACGGTGTTTGGGGATGAGGGAGTGGAGAGACATGTTGTATATCATCAGTAACAACAGCAACAGTGACACAGATTTTGGATGTTGTAGGATTTCGCACCGGTGAATTGGTTATATGACCATAATTTGACAAACTATAGACCCCTTACAGCAATTCCCAAAGCAGTTCAATTTGGAGGACAAAACAATGGAATATTTTCAGTCTTCGATTCTCAGGAGAATAAAATTCTATGGCTTTGTCCTCCGAATTGAACTGCTTTGGGAATTGCTGCCAGGGGTCCATTTACTTAATATTTCAATGGCAATGCAAATTTGAATTTACAAGGTTGACTCAGACCAGGGGAGGGTGGGGAGGTAATAGTACAGCTGACTTTGTTATTACACTCCTACTGGATTGTATTATTGTTATAATATTATAATGGCGAGCTCTTTTTAAATTTTATCACATCACCTAAACATACAGCTGTCTTAAATTTGGAATTTCTAAAGGCATGGTGCAACTTTTACCTACAAACAGCTGTAGCATTTAATCTTGAATGTTACATGTATGGCATAATTTAATGTTAATAAGGATTTTACAAAATCAAATTTCCTCTGAAGACTTGTTTTATGTTATGGAATAGACAATTGGGCCTTGCTCTATGCCCAAAGATTAGCACTCAAGCAACAAGTACCACTGCATGTGTGTTTTTGTATCCCCAAAAATTTCCTTGATGCTACTATAAGGAAATATGGCTTCATGATAAAGGGACTTGAATTTTTGGAAAAGGTAAGAAATGACATAATTATTAACATTTAAATGAGTTCTTAAAGCTCAAAAATCATTACCAACCCTTGCAGCTGCACTATTTTATTCCATCCTCAGGAACCAGGGGTAAAATTCTGTCGCTTGTTCTTTGGTCCTGGAAAAAATGGAATGAAGTCTATTAGAGCTTGTTCCAAAAGTCAAAATTCATCTCTTTTCTGATTGAAAGTAAAGTGAATGCATTCGGTGTGTATATATAGAAAGGATAAAGAGAAAAATAACATTAAGCCCCTGGTGGGAATCGAACCCCACATCTTCGGTTACTAGTCTGACGTGTTAACCACTACACTACAAGGACCAACCACGCTGGAAATGCAGCCAGACAATGTAATGCGTAACGCATTCACTTTACTTTCAAGATGTGGGGTTCGATTCCCACCAAGGGCTTAATGTTATTTTTCTCTTTATCCTTTCTTTTCTGATTGGTCAACTCCAGTGGATTGACCAATCAGTATCAAGTATAGTTAGATAAAGCATAAATGATGGTTAGATAAATTTCGACTTCCGGAACAAGCTCTAACAGACTTCTTTCCCAGGGGTATTTTTTCTGGGAGTGACAAATGAGTGACAGAATTTTACCCCTGGATTCCCAAGGATGCATTTTATTCATGTCTTACACAATCATTCAGTCATAAATACCTTACAAATTAGCTCAAGTTATTTTCTTGCAATACCAGTATATAAGTATTTTTTTTAAATTCCATTTTTAAAATTTCCTGATGTGCCGATAATGAAAAACCAATCGTTCTCTCTCTTTTTTTTCAGGAGTTGTCTGATCTTGATATCAGCTTTCATCTCTGCCTTGGTGAACCTGATGTAGTCTTACCAGATTTTATCAAAGACTTTGGCTTTGGTGGTATGGTGTGTGATTTCTGTCCACTGAGAACACCTATGCAGTGGGTAGAAAAACTCGTGAAAGTCTTACCAAAAAACCTACCAGTATGTCAGGTATGGACACAAAAAGAGCTTACAAAAGTCATGTACCAGTCCACTATGTAGTTCAATTCAAATGAATTTCTCGACAAACAATCTCTAAGCAAGGGAGATGAGTCAAACAAATAACCAAGTCTTCCTTGGAAATACAATGAATGTATAAAATACGAGAATCTCATAGCACATTACCATAAATTTGCAGAACCACTATGAAGGATGCCATGTTTGAGTTGTCAATGAAGTCTTGGACATTGTGATGACATCACCATATTTCAATAATACACTTGTATTTGCAAAGCATTATGGGATAGT
>JAADYU020083565.1:0-21304 GCA_011763375.2 Heteractis magnifica
CAAGGGTCTTTCGCCCGGAATAACCTCCTTTCTAAGCACTATAACTTTCCATTATTTCTAGTCCATGATTGGTTATCTAATGCTTCTGAAAGTGACTGTACAATACTTTTTCGCTTCGAGCATTTTCATATGACGTCAGTTCAGAGGACTATAATAGATATATTTCCGGTTTATATTGGTGCATAAACGTTTCGTACCCTTGCTTACGGTATTGATAAGTTAATCACTTAAATGCACTTTATTCTTTGCAAAAACAAAGAAAAGAATACCTCATTTCCCAGGGTGTCGAAATTAAGTGCCTGACTTAACAAAGCCGTCTTAGACTAGCTATGAGATGTTTTTTTATATAATCTAAAAACAACTCGAAAGTATTCGAAAGAAAATGAAGTCGAAAGCTTCATTAAAATCTGTGTGGAAGTATTCAGTTTTGTTCTCGAAATGTTTCTTTTTCTTCTTAATAGTGGCTTACAAGTGATTTTCCATTGATTTGTAGCAGGAAACCGCAAAATTATTTAAAACAACAAAGTTTCCTAAAAAATTCTATATTACTGACCCAGTTTTAGTGGTTTGTTTATGTGTTTTTGACTGAGAAAAATCTCGAGAAAGATTCCAACAACTAATTACGTCTTTACTCTTGACCCTGTTGGCTCGAGGCTTATTATTCGTAGCGCTATCGAAACACGAGAATAAATTAGCAACTATATTGTGAATGCAAACTAACCTCAACTGTTGAGCGGACAAAAACAATAGGATCATAAAAACTGTTGATATAGGATCGTCCAATCACAGTTCACTAATTCCGCGGTAGGTATATTTGCATTTGGCTGTCTCGATCGCCTTGAACCGGTAACGCTCGCGTATGGCGACGGCTGGAAAGGGAAAGGTGAAACCAAAATCGCCAATTTGATATCCAGTTCGACGGAAAGATCCCTTTTCGTCACAGAACGTCTGTATAGTTCTGCGTCAGGGGCAAAAGAGAGCGAGTCTGTGGCAACGAACTAGATGTGTTTTCTTCCAAAGGAGCGCTGCTATTATTCACTACTATCAATACTACTAACAAGACTAGAGGATAGAAAACGTATTTCTCTCGCCGGCTGTTAGAAAGTTGGAAATTTCATTGATTATTTTTTATTCGTTGAATCGATTTTCAACGTCGAAATGGGAAACGTTTTTGTTCTATCGCTTCGTCGTTTTCGACCAATGTTAAAGGTGAAAAGACCTTTTCATGTAGTAATGCTTGGACTTGACAAAAGCGGAAAGACAACCATTCTCTACCGTAGTAAGTTCCGTGAATTCGTAAAAACTGTTTCTACCACGGCTTTCAATGTGGAAACAGTCAGGCCGTTCAAGGGAGTAAGGTTCAAAGTCTGGGATATTGGCGGAAGGGACCAAAATCGGCCGTTATGGAAGGCCTACGTTCGACACACCGATGGAATTATCTTTGTAGTTGACAGCACAAACGAGTCTCGGCTTGACGAAGCAAAGGAAGAACTCTTCAATATTTTAAACTGTGCACAACTGAACGGTGCTCCAATACTCGTGTACGCAAACAAACAAGACTTACCAAACGCTTTGTCACCAAGAGAAATAGCGAGTAGACTGTCGTTGCACGATTTGAACGCCCGACATCTGTGGTTCGTCCAGCCGTCATCAGCTTTACTTGGAGAAGGACTTCAAGATGGCCTCCAAGGACTCTCCGAAATGATCGTACAATGGAAACTAGATTTAAAAAGGTCGAAAGTCAACAGAAAAAGAAAAAGCTTGGCTGCTTCAAGAACAAATTCAATCAATAATATTCTTTGAATCTGAGTTGCAATGGAAATATTATTATTTAAAGCTTTTATTTTGATTAGCACCTGAATTTTTGGGAAAACACGAATTTCACTGAAGTTCTTTGGAGCTATGGCTAAAACAATTCACACTGTACATATACGGAATTATGTTACGAATTTTTGCTTAATTTCCTTAGGTGTAATTTATTTGAAACCAAGGAAAGACACTTATTTCCGTTCCGAGAACGAAAAATATCTATCTTCACCAGTTATTGTAAATAACAATGAACGAATGTCTAGTTAGTCTGGTTATCGAAAGAATTCTTTAATTTATTACAATGAAATTTATGAGAAAACCGTAGACATTTGTATTATGTACATATTACAATGATTATTTTGGTACTGAGGTACTGTTATTTACTCTAGCATGCCATTAATCTTAGGCACCTGTACCATCACAATTTTCAGTTTATTAAAGCCTCACATCTATAATACGAAAAATAGATCGATATGGTGATAATTCAGAGTTCAATAAGGTAATCTAAATGGAATTTAAAGCCGTCTTCTTTGAGTTATTAATGATATGTAAGACCTTAAGTGCTGATCTCTAAAAGGCTATTCATACGCGAGGAAGATGTATCCTGAAGTTTGAACCCGGCAAAAACACTGTTAAAATTGCTTTGATGCGACGCCTACATCAATCACCAAGGATTTTCCTGTCTAAGCCTGTGATAATCAAATATCTACTGCTTGCTATCGATTACTATGGTAAAAAATAATAAGTACCTTATTACACTTATTTTTCGCGACACTTAATTTCGCGAATTTCGCGATTTCCAAAAAATCGCGAAAATAAATTGTCGCGAAAATTTGGATGCGCGAATATTAAGTGACTACACATAAAGGCTTCAAGTGAAACATGAACTACAGACATTTTATGTTTAGATTAATATATTTTTATTCGTTGTCATACATCTCCTTTACTTTACTTGCTGTATTACTATTGTTGCGTTAATAAACATTTGCGGATTATACCCATGTAGTTGATCTTGTGTTTATTTTCACTTTAAAATCACAGCGACGGTATACGGTATATTTCGACGTATTTATTTACGGAAGAAATCGTGAAAATAAAGTGACTCGGGTTTTTTCGATTTCATAAAATCGCGAAATTTTGGTGTCGCGAAAAATAAGTGTAATAAAGTAGACAGATAGCCGGAATTGCTCCAAAAAGCCAATTTTATGATTTGACATCAATCGGGGAAAAATTGACAGAATTTGAATCCTCGTAAAGAAAAATCCCGTATTGAAAAACTATTTTTTTCGGTTTAAGATTGTCAAATGTTTTAATGTTTTTTTATCGTTCTTTCTGTTTTAAATTTGGCTTTTCGTACAGTTGGATAGTTTTGCTTTCGCTTTCGCGCGAATAGAAATCCAAACTTGAGTAAATTACGCCTAATTGCCGAGTTCCTCTCGCCTAAGGACTTCTTTTTGGGGGTTCTTGGAGAATCAACGTTCCTGGTTTTTAGCCCAAATAACTAATCAGAATGATATAAAATCAATTAAACTTATGGTAAATGAAAGTTCAAACGGCCACAATATAAAGCTGCATTTACACGAACAAAGTTTTCCATGACAAGGTTTTTTTTTTTTGTCTGTCAGACGGCAAAATTTGACAAGTTTTTCCTCGGCAAGTCTTCTTGTTCTAAATCTAGCGTGCTAGCTTTTCTACGGGGAGGTTTGTCGAGGACTTGTTCGTGTAGATGCCTAGTTTATCTACCAGGACTGCCGTCTTAGTTCATGCAGAGTCAGCTATAGTTGAGCCACTGTGTGGTCCGCCTAACAATGGCTACACTGCTGTGTATCGCGTATGCTCATTTGCTACACGCTTCCATGAACGGTCAACACTGAAACTTTGAATAACAGTGACACAAGCAAAAAAATAACGTCTTCAGGGCACGAGAGAAATACGTTATTTAATAATAAAATATCACCAAATTGAAGCGTAATTTTCAATCGTTCCTAAACACCCGGTCTGTCGGAAATGCGAGTTATGTTTTACACTGACTTCAATCTCAGTTTAGACTCGATTGGATTTTTACCGCCGCCGGTAAAAACACAGCAAGAAGATTCCAAAACACAAAAATCACATTAATTTATCTGAGATATAACTCAAATTGTTTTGATAATCTTGGACTACTGAAGTGAATAGTCGAACAGCGAGGAGCATTGACTCAAATGACCCTGAAGTTCTTTCCTGTACTTTGGGTGATTTTTGTTTTTAAAAGAGATCCACTGAGATCTAGAATATTCACGTCGTCAATCGTCTACGCTATTTCTTTTCCGTCTAAAAATAAATGGACTTTTGCGCTTTGCTTTGCGCACTAGTAGATGGAAAGCCGCAAAGCCCTTCCCCAGCCCACTCAGAAAAAATATAGAACTATTGAAAAATGCAGCGCTGTAGTCTTAGTTTTGAAGCAATTTAATTGTTTGATTTTACTGAGATGAGCTAGGCAACATCAGCAAAAAGCCCTCAGGATGGCGTAATTATATGTGAAAAGATTTATCTACGCTTGCTTCGTCTAAGAACTCAAACCTGTTTTTTGATTTTTATAGTACTCTTCTCATGTATTTATCTTTTATTTCATTTTTAAAAATATTTGTGTTCATGATTTTTTGAGGATTTTCGCACCAAGCTAATTATAAATCCAATCGAAAATGGCGCAGGTGCTTCCGTATGCACGAAGTATAGTGTGCGTGATTATGCGTGATTCGTTCGTGCTACGCGTAAAGGGAGTCACGCATCTGTAAAGTAGCTATCCAAAGGTGGTTTCTTTCATCTTATCTCTAGATTCAAATGGCACACAAAAACGCGAGTCAAGGATTTTCCCTTACGTTTTTAGTGAGTCGCGTTTGTTCTCAAAATCACCGTTAAATTACTCACAGAACACTACGTTTACCGCAGCAAATCCCCCTGTATGAACATGCAAATAAAATAAACCCGCAGGCTTTTGATTGCTTTATGCGCGCCTCAAAGTTAAACTGAGTAGGAAAAAGACAAATTCGTTAGTTTATTGTTGACGTATTGCCCACTGACTAACCAACTGTCCAGTCTGTGGAGCTCGAGGCTTATCACTTAACCAAAGAATCAGAACTGGAATTTAGAGGTTTTGAGGGAAGATCGCCGAGAGGATTAAAACCTTCGAACGCAGAAAAAAACCAACGCGAAGCGAGAGAAGTGAACCCTTGGTCCACTGTCGGCTACACTGTATTAAACGGTGTAGCTATAGCTATACAAAAAATATTAGAGCGTCCTTTTATATTTAAAAATTTAGAAAATTTAAAGGCAGAAAATCGACTCCTTGTCTCCTGAAACTTGATCTCGAACGGAAACGCTAGCGATGCGTACATCTATTAAGTGAATCGAACCACCACGCCTTTACATATGCGTCGGTAGCAAAATGAACCTCTGACTAAAAATCGTTCTAAATCGATGAATCTAAGGTAGGGCACACTTCATTTCCACCCTTTGCCTTTCCCCGCCTTTAGTTTTTCGTTATTTCATTAGTCCATGATATTTTGTATGGGGTTAATTTTGTCAAGTAAATTTTCCACTGCACTAAGCTACTCAAACCAGCTGTCGTCTACGTTTGAAATAAGATTTTCTGCTTCTTCGTGCATCGAAACTCAAAGATTTTTTAAAAAGTTGTACGGATACTAAACTTGAGGAACCAGAGGCTTTTTTTTAAGGTAACGAACCAGATGCATTGTGGTCTAGCTTGGAAATAAATACTTTTTGATCAGTTATGACTTATGGTGTTTTTGTATCGAAGCTAAACCGGGGTGTATCTGGGGGGGTCCTAGGGTGCCCGTGCACCCCCTTTGTAAGCCAAAGGAGTGAATTTTTTGGTTCGGCGTTTTTTTTTTTTTTTTTTGGTTAGGCGTTTCGGGAACTCAAACAAAATGGCGTTTTGTTTTGAATTTGTGATCCCTCCTTCGGAAAATCCTGGCTACGCCCCTGCTAAACCACAATGAACCTTGTTTTTCTATCTCATAAAAGCCCTGACTCTCAAATGGTTTTCCTGTTCAAGGCTTGTGATAGGTCAATATCTATTTTAGCGCATTTTTGATTGGTTCAGAGAGAAAGCCATTACAGAGTCACCAGCGGCACCGTATACGTTTCTTAACCTTGCGAAAAACTTCTCTAATGTTCGTTTAAATAAAGATTTTACTTCGTAATTGACTACACGCGCATCAATATTAATCTGGCCATGAAGTATTCATAATTAATAAAGTAGGAATATAAAGCGACGCGGGCATATATCCGGCGCTTTAACGTCGAACAAAAGGATTAAATTCCAACACGTGTTACGCGGCACGCAACTCAAAATCTGCAATAAGACAAACAGGGATTTTCCTTTGTGGAATAAGGAAATGTGCTACATTGTTTATCGGAGGTAATGACGCTAAAATCTGAACCAAAATATCACATAAACAAATAAATTATAATCTTGTACAAATAAAATCGCAATTACCTCAGATCGTTGATCAAGCTGTGGAATTAGTCACGCAAAATTAATATGGAGTTCCTTAAGGCGTGTCCGGGATAGATTTAAGATTAAGATTTATACATACATATGTTAAGGATTTTCTTGGCAGAATGATATGACATGCTGCATTCAATTCTCTCCGTGCAGTATTCACATGCAACTTTTGCGTTTTTGAATTATTCTATATTACAGTCATAATAATATCTATTAAATTTATTTTTAGATATATTAGAACTTAAGAAAAAAATCGACAAATTTATCGTTTGGATATATTAGAGCTATAGAAAAATCAATAAATTGGGTATATAACACCTGCTTTAACAGCATTGCTTATTCAAGGATTTTACATTGATTTAAATGCTTTTTTATTATTCAAATTGATTATCGATTTTTTACTATAAAATAATTACATTTTTACAATATTTGTAGACACTACAAAAAATGATCGACAGCATGCTTGTGGTACGTTAAAAAAAGATTGATAAACTAAGAAAAACATGCCGTCTAGCGGTTTTTGGCACCTTTAAACATTTACTTGTCGCTATAGCAACCAAATATCCCTCTTTCCAAATATTACATTTTGGGTTACCTGTGCCAAAAACTGTCGGGGGGGGGGGATTTGCTATATCGACCAATCAGAATGCGAAACTTATCTTTTTTAAAAGATTGGTGAAGAAAATGAAAATGCTCTGATTGAAAAGAAAATTGTCAGATTTGGGTTTCCTGTGTAAAGAGGAGGAGAACTGGAAACACATATGAACAAATATGGTTGTAATTAGTTGCTACGGAAACATGCGGTAGCCGGGTCTTCATGTTGGCACAGGAACAGAACATCCCTGAATTTATCCAATAGGGTCAAGAGTTTGGATCGTCGAAGGTTCTCATAGTACATAATTTCCTCTAGATGGTGTTTGCCTCGAAAGTATGGAACAAGCCTGCACATGAAATCGAAAAGTGCTCAGAGTTAAAACCTTTCATTAGAAATTAACTTGAAGAAGTGTTTTTAGGTAGTGTAAGCGCATCACGAGTTTTACGTTTCCGGCTCTCTGCGCATGCTCACGTGATGAAAAGAGAGCGCCAAGTGTTTTGAAGCTCGCAATATTGGATTTGGATTTAGCCTAATGTACGTGAATTATGACGAGATAAATTTGATATAGCTTTTTTTACTTGAATCACTTTTCACTTGCATCACTTTTTCATCCCTTGAGCATGCGCCTAGAGTAGCAGTGTGAAACTCTTAATGCGTGTATAACAATAGGTATCTCTGGATGAAGGTTTTACAAAAATCTAGTCATGTGACCTATCACGTGATCTAGAAGGGAATAACCCTAGACTGGTATGAACAAAGGAAGAAAAAGTGCTGTTTCTTACGATATTTAACGTACCTTGCAAAAAGCTTTAGATCTTCTTCATCAGATGCGGCCGACAACTGCATGACGCTCTTCCTCTCAGCAAACGACAAGTCCTTGACGCTAATAAGGACATTGTATTTGGCTGTGCCTTGCTCTGTATCATTGTCACTAAGAGGAACCTCTTCGTCTGGGTTGGTGACAAGGTCGTCCGTAAAACTGCCGCCGAAAATCCAACGAATGCGTCGTCGACTTCGCGCACTTCCTAATTCGTCAGACTGCTGATCCCATTGAGCCGTGGGCACCAAAAAGACATAGGTCTGTAACTGAGGAATGTGGAAAAGCATTGGACGATTAAAATTGGGTTGAGAAAGTCTTACGATACAACAATATGAGGGGGAGTTAAACAGGGACCTAAGGGGGAGGGGTGGGTGCGGTTTTGCCTCACCTGTACCAGTAGTCTGTGTTGCAACATCCAGAAAACCATTTGAACCTTTTCGGCCTGAAAAAGTGAGGCAAATATACGAACAGTACTCACAAGAGCGATGTTAAAGAAGGGGCGCACGCTGTTAGAGCAGATTTCGTATGAGTGTGAAAAGCTCGCGGCACTAACACGGTCGTGACACGGTCAAGGCACGGAAAGGCACGGTACAGTACTAGAAAAGTCGCGGCAAGGCACGATTACGGCACCGATCGTGCCGCGAGCTTTTCAAAGTCAAACGAAATCTGCTCTTTTGCGTTGCCTCTCGCCGCTGTGAGTCCAACGGGTCGGGTCGCTGGTTCGAACCCCGCGGATGTCACATGTGGATAGAGTTTGTTAGATGTGTTGTTCTCTCCCTTGCCACGAGGGTTTTTCTCCAGGTTCTCTGGTTTTCCTCCCTCCGTAAAAATCAACATGTGAGTTGAGTGCTGTGTGCTGTAAATATTGAATGTAGTGGTAGTGTGTGTGGAGCGAACTTCACGGACGAGCACCTCACGGGGAGTGATGGTTGGAAAATATAACGTTTTTTAAAGGAACAATAAAACAGCATATCCTCACAAAGACACGTTATGTCACCTGCTGCTGTGGCGAACTCAAGGGATTATGATGCTCGGCCAGAGGACTTGGTAACGAGAACTCAGCCAGCATTGCATGAAGGGACATCTTGGGGAAACGAGCAGAGAAGTCGTAAACCAGTGGTGATGATCTTGGAGAAAAGGTTTCGAAAATATTTTTAAAGATTATTCAACGGTAAGAAGTATAAAAGTACTTCTGCATCTGAGAGTCTTCACTAAAACAACTGCGCAAAGAGTCATGGGACTTGTAGTCCTAGTATAGCCTGGCAAGATGACGAGTGTACTCACATGTCTACTGATATTCCAGGTGCCACAGCATAAACATTGCTCCCACACAATGGAAAGATGATAGACGCTTTACCCCAGTAGACCAGATGAGCTGCAATTGCAAATATCTGTCAAAATAAAACATACTGTATTGAAATGATTATAAACGTATTGGTTTTGATGAACATGTTGATGATAATGATCATGACTATGATGATGATGATGATGGTGGTGGTGGTAGTAGTGGTGAAAAACAAAATGACGGTGTTGATGGTGATGATAGCCATGTCAATGACAATGACAGTGGTGGTGGTGCTGATGGTGATGGTGATGGTGGTGGTGATGGTGATGGTGATGATAGCCATGTCAATGACAACGATGACGGTGGTGGTGGTGGTGGTGATGATGTTGTTGATAATGATGACAAAGATAATAAAATCAACAAAGATGATGGTGTTGTTGATGGTGTTGACAACGATGATGATTATAACAATGTTGATGATGATCATGACTATGATGGTGGTTGTGGTAGTGACAAACAAAATGATGTGTTGATGGTGATGATAGCAATAACAATGATGATGACAACGATGATGATGTGATGGTTGTGGTGATGATGATGGTACAATGATGTGGTGGTGACAGAAAATGGTAGTGTTGATGATGATGATGACAACAAAGATTATGGTGGTGGTGGTGGTGGTGATGGTGATGATGATGATGATTATAACAACGTTGATTATGATGATGAAAGATAACAACATGATGATGATGATGATCAGTGTAACAGAAGGTAGACCAGATCTCATATGACTGTGAAAAACATACAGAACAGACATGCCACACCATGTCCAAGATGATGTCCAAGCCATGCCACATGTTACGACAGGTTCACTTATGTAGAGTCATATCAAATCTATTACTATGTTACTCCAGCTGATGATGATACATGATTATATATACATACTTGAGACAGAGGAATGTCTGTGTCTTGCGACAGAGTTGTGAAACTGAAATGACAAGAAAGAACCATGACTTTCATTTCACATTACGTTTTTTAAGACGGAAAAATTAAGACTGTAACAAAACTTTCAAGCATCAATATATCTTTTATATAATTGCCTTTTTAAAGGTGAGGCTCTTCGGATGAGCCGTGTGAGGGCAGGTGAACAGTCTCCTGGGAGTGAGGCTAAGAGGGATTCTTCATCCACTAAGAACAACAAGGTATGATAAGGCCTAACAGAGAGAAAGCAACAAAATTATCCCAACAAATTCTCGTTTTAAAACATGAAAATTATTCATTCAATAGACCTTTCCTGAATTCGCTTCACTGACCATGAAACCATGGTTTCAGTTCAAGGCTGGACTTGATGTCCTTGCACATTTACCGTAATGTATCAACCTGGATTTGGAGCCATTGTTTCATGGTCAACAAAGCAAATTCTGGAAAGTTCTATTCTTAGGAGAATTTGATCTGATTACCTCATTGCTGCTAAAGATGCTTCAATTGCCTTGGGCTGAAGATCATAATATATGATGATTAATAAAAATATAAGAAAATTGTTAAGAAAACTCTCGACTGATATGGTAGTGTGTGATCATGCCTCCAGTTAGTGAAAAAATGCTCACTACTTGTTTGTTTGCATACCTTTATTGTTAGCATTCCCTGGTTCATGTTATGTACTTTATGAGGTAGGCAGAAACTGACATTGACCCATCCATTCACTTTGAGTTGTACCACCCCACTCTCGCATACGCTGTAATACATTATAAATGATATGTAAAATAAAATAATATTGTGC
Source organism: Heteractis magnifica (assembly GCA_011763375.2). Taxonomy (NCBI): domain Eukaryota; kingdom Metazoa; phylum Cnidaria; class Anthozoa; order Actiniaria; family Stichodactylidae; genus Heteractis; species Heteractis magnifica. Next base: position 10,797 of record JAADYU020083565.1, read on the forward strand.
ACTACCAACAGGAGGTATTCATATTACCTGAAACTACACATTTTGGAAACATCTCTAGGGAGGGTGCACCTGTAGTGTTTGTTGTATTTGTGAGTGAAGGAGCTCATGGCACATAATAAGAGTTCAGAAGGGCAAATTCATGTCCTTTGAGAGGAAGGGTTACATCCCAACACCCCTAAATCTACCACGGACATTATATTTGTTTTATCACTCCATGAGTGAGTAAAGTAGTGCTACTTCAGTTGGATTTGTAAGTCTAACATTAATAATGTTATAATCCAGAGAATATTAAAACTAGAAAACTGTCACTAAGATCTTTATACCTTAAAGCCTTCTGAACATATCTCATAACTCCAAAATCCGGGTCATTACAGCTTACCTTTCGAAGGTATCCTTTAAATCCCTAGCAAGAGAACTCTTTGGCAACATATGACGAAAAGGAGATTCTGTAGAGTCTGTAAATTAAAAAACCCTCAAGTATGAGAATGTAAAGTTTTAGAGAAGTAGTAGTAAATTAGTCTTTAATTAGTAATTAATTTTGATTTTATGGACTCACCAGCTTCAGGCATAGTTGACATCTCATCAAGAACCGTCAACATTGTTTCTCTTTGTGACGTCAGATAAAAACATCTATTTTTAAGAGAAAAACCTATGAGAACAGCTCCCTCTCCCATGCCAGTTATGACTACTATAATAACACTTTTATTCATAAATGGTAATATGACAATCAGACCTGTGTTCTTCATGTTTTAAAGCTATGGCAAGCCTTTTAGAAAGATCATGGTAGCAGCTGATGACAGAGTTTTCTACACCAGCCTAAAAACATGGACAGAAGTAAACAACGAGAAAAACATTCTTATTCTGCATTTCAAAAATGGATAAAACTGCTACTTAAAATGTTAAACACAATTATCAAAAGTTAGTCGTTATCTCCATTTAAAATTTATCATAATGCAGTCTTTTGAATACCGATATTAAACAAACATTTAACTGGGATTTTTTCCCAAGTTTTGATGATTTTGTCAGCATTTGTAGTGTACAACAGCTTGTGGGAAAAAATTTTGTGCTATAGTGAACCAGCAGCAAAAATACCTTCAGGACAAACACAATATTGAAGAGTTTCAGCATGACTTTATCCTGCCTTTTAGAGTTATCAACCCTCTGAAGAACAAGAAAATCAATATTAGAAAGCCATGATGTCTGAGCAGCTAGCTGGGTCAATGGCAAAATTGAAATTATAAAATCAACCTAAACTAACCTTGGATTCTTGTTGCTCTTGAAGCTGCATTGGGTGCCCAACAAATAGAACATTATCAATCTTGAGCTCAAACTTTTTACCACACAGCTCTATATTAGGTGTCAGAATGTTTGCTAAAGTGCTATCTGAGAAGCTGCAAGTACATATTTAGATAAGATACTTTTTTCAAAAGCATAGAATAAATGAATGAGTGGATAGTGAGAGGTAGAGATGAAGAGAGGTAGAGATGAAGAGATGCAGAGATGAATGAAAGAAGGGAATGATGAATAGAAGGATTAATGAGTGAAGAGGTAGATGGATTGATAAGCTTAAATATAATATAGATAGATAGTACAAGACAGAAGGATAGGTGGGTTTGGGTGTGGTTGGGTTCAGGGTGGAATGAGGTGGCAGATGGCAGATGGATGGAAGAATGGATCAATGAGTGGATAGATGCATGCATGCATGAAAAAATGAATGGATGGATGGCAGGATGAAAGGCTGAAAGGATAGATGGATACATGAATGGATGAATGAATGGGTGAATGGATGGATGGATGGATGGATGGATGAATGAACGGGTGAATAGGTGGATGGATGGATGAATGAATGAGTGAATGGATGGATGAATGGATGAAAAGAAGCACAGCCTACCTTGCTGAATAATTTTCATCAATCTTCGGCACTGCATAAAAATTTTTATAGACCTCTGAAAAACGTATCACAAACCAATAAGCATTGTCTCTATCAGATGCACAATTCAGCTTCTATAAGCTTTCTCTGTTTCAGGATTTAAACATGTCTATCTTATACCTTTTTTGTCATTTGTAACCTCCTGTTTCGTGTAATGGTCTGGATAACGAAATAAAACTCTTTGACCTCTGCTACCAGCTGTTACCAATACAATACTAACAGGGTTGCAGTTTATACCTTTTGAGCTCATCTCTATACATCGTTATTATAAGCAAGTTTGTTTAGAAAAGTAACTTTGAACTACAAGAACAGACAAGAACAGCAGCCATATTGAAAACTGAGTAGAGACTGGGGGAAAAGCATAAGAAAACACAGGTAGCCCGGTTACTGCTTTTCTCCAATGCAAGATCGCGCAAAAACAGAAGAAACGGAAATATATTAAAAAAATAAATAAATAAGAAGGAAGAAAGGAAAACAATAACGAGAGATGAGAGTAAATTTACAGGGAATGCGCTTTAGATAAAAGTGAAAATATGAAAAATAACATTTTTAAAAAATCGTCTTTTATTTACTTTCTTTACTCTGATATCTATCATAGAAAAAAGAAAAAAAGAAAAAATGTAAAAAAACTATTATAACATTTGTTTTAAAAGGGGAGATTTAGTTTTCCTTTATATATCTAAACAGGCTATTATATCTGAAATTTCAGAAATGAGACCTATTCAATGCGTTTTAATTTCTTAAGATTTAAAAAATCCTTGTTTTTATATTTAAAAATTCCTAAATTGTTTCTCTACTGTTTATTTATGATGATGGTTCAGTGGAGCATTGATTCAATACCTGCTGCTTCCTGGTCACAAAAATTCTGCGTGACGTGTGTGACGTGCGTGTGACGTGCGTGAGCAACCTAACGGCCTTATAATTAGAATTAATTGACAGCCAATACAAGAACAATGAAAGAACTGTTCTTTCATTTATTTTTTACAGTACAACTATTAACAGTTCTTACTAATCAAAGCCACAAATCTCAAAGGGAAAACAAGAAACCGAAGAAAATATTTTTGCGGGATGAGTTAAAAAATAACAACAGGTTTACAGCATCGTGGAAGTCGCTCGACTCCAGAACGCTACCGAAGTGGTATGACGAGGCAAAAATTGGGATATTCGTCCACTGGGGCGTGTACTCCGTACCGGGAATCGTTACAGAGTGGTTCTGGTATCACTGGAAGAAGAACTGGCCTGATTTGAAGAGCTTTATGAAAAGAAATTACCCGCCTGGTTTTTCTTATGCAGATTTTGGATCACAGTTCAAAGCAGAACTTTTCAACGCGAGTCAGTGGGCTGGTCTTGTGGCTCTTTCAGGTGCAAAGTTAGTACTCAAAATGACACGTACCTTAATTCAGTGAAATAACTTCTAACTCATGAAAACAGGCCAAGAAACCACTTTTCTATTGAGTTCACTACTTTCTCTAGTCACTAAACTATCATGAATTATTTTTCAAAAACAACCGAAAAACTATCACTTTAACCTGGCCGGTGACAACAGACGATCTTAATTAAAAAATAACGAACTGTGACACTTGGAAACAGTGTGTTCAGAATGACAATGTAAATATGAATTATTTCATATCTTGGCCATGGTACGACGACAAGTTCAAGCTTTATTCATACTTTAGCATTTTTTATATAACATCATTGTCTGGGTTTTGAGTATGACGACATTTTCGTGTGGTTATTGTCTTCCGTTCTATTTTTTCTCCCTTATCTCTCGGTGTGTCTTTCTATTTCATTTGTTACTCTTCATCTTTCTGTCCCTACTTTCTTGTCATTTGTTTAGATATTTTGTTTTCACGAGCAAACATCACGAAGGTTTCGCGAACTGGAATACAAGTTATTCTTGGAACTGGAATTCTGTGTCCATTGGTCCACACAGGGATATAGTAGGTAAGTACCATAGTGAAAGCACGATGATGATGGTATGTGATGATGATGGTGGTGGTGGTGGTGGTGATGGTGATGATGATGATAATGATGGTATGTGATGATGATGATGATGATGATGATGGTATGTGATGATGATGATGATGATGATGGTATGTGATGATGATGGTGGTGGTGATGGTGATGGTAGTGATGGTGGGGCTTGTGGTGATGATGATGATGATGTCGGTGATGATGCTAATGGTGAGCATCGTCAATTGAGTAGTACTACTGATTCTACCAAGTTTTGATAGTAATAACTTGAAAAACCTTTTTTCAGGGGAGCTTGCCGCGGCATTTCGTAAAGATCACCCAGACATCACATTTGGTTTGTACTATTCTCTGTATGAATGGTTCAATCCTCTTTATTTGAAAGACAAGGCAAACAATTTCACCACTCAAGAGTTTGTCAAGGTAATATCTCAAAATGACTCGAACTTCCGTACACATTGCGTTCTCTGTGGTAAAAAAAAAAAAAAAAAAAAAAAAAATGAACAGGCAATTCTCTTCAACTTCCCCACCCCTTCTTGCATTTTATTTCATTTTTTTACTTCTTTCTTAATGCACCTTCTCGGAGTTACCATAATTCTCCTTGATTTAGCACGTGCAAGCGAGGTCAGGGTTTGATCAGGGGCCAAGTATATAAAGGAGACTTCAGAAATTTTACAGGAAAACAAACAGCGTGTGGTCAAACGTGGATAAAAATGCGAAAGAAAGATGTAAATGGATTTACCAAATAGAATATCTAAATAACAGAACTTTTCCTATCCTTGTTTAGGCACAGTACACGAATTTCCTTCAAACTGATCAGTTTTCAATGTTTTTATCTCTGACATCGCTGGCGCGCGCAAATCCTAAAGAATTGTGGGAAACTCCGGGAAGGAGCAACCGCTTTCTCCTCTTACAATGACATAGGAAGCCCACAATTCATACAACGTCAAATTTCAATCTATGCAGCCGTGTAAGGTTTAATTTCTCGTAGACCACAGTAATGCCGCAGCTAAAAGAGCTTATTCAGCGTTATAAACCGAACTACCTGTGGTCTGACGGGGACTGGGAAGCTTCTGAAGAATATTGGGACAGCAAAAACTTTTTGGCTTGGCTTTATAATGACAGGTGAGGAAAGGGAAAAAGAAATAAAAGAGAATAGAATGAAAGGGAAAATGGTTACCTTATACCGAATCGAAATATGGCGGCTTGCCAATTTCCTTTCGAAAACAATTTAAAAAAATTGAAATCTGTTATATGTTTCCGGCTGCCCCAGATGGGATCGGTGATTTAGTCAATTGATCACATTTTCATTAGTCAGGGATATCGGGGATGGTCGGGTACTCAGGATCCCCGACAGGATCCCAGGCTTAATAAATGCCAGGAAGCCGGGTAGTAAATCAATATCGTACGTTTCCTACTGATACGATAACCGCTTTGGTGAAACTACAACGCCACTTCACCACACTGTGTGCGCATTTGTGTTTCAGTGTGCAATTCCCGTTTCGGTTTGTTTGTTGACGTTAAGTAACTTTCCCACTCATACGAATTCCATTTACTGGAATTTAGCCCCGTGTCCTCAACAGTAGTGGTCAATGATCGCTGGGGAATAGGCTGCTCTTGTAACCATGGAGACGTTCACGTATGCGCCGACAGATACAATCCAGGTGGGTCCGGCAAAAAAGTAGGATGAGCTACCTACTCTTGGGGAAAATTTTGCTGTTTTGAATTTGACTGCCTGTAAAAAGTTATGGAAGTGAGATTGAGTCTCTCCCTTTTCAGAACCGTTCCGTTATCCCTTTTTCTCGTGCAAACAGCAAGAGATTTGCAATGATAGAGATTTCCGATTTAGAGTGATGGCACTTAACCCGTGAAACAGAAACAAATAGTTAAAGTCTAATAGATAAATAGACACAAAAGAAAACAATGGAATTAGTGTCTACTAACCTCAGACTAATAACTATTTCACGGGTTAAGTGCCATCACTCTAACAACATAAACGCTGATTCGTCACAACAGTACCAAGATGATCTCAGCAGTGTAACATCTATTTGTCTTTGGGAATGACGAAACTGAATGCTCTACATGCGCAGTATTATATATTTAGTATGGTGTGCGCATGTCTAACTTTCCTAATGGATCCTACATGGATCAGAGTGTTATAGGACTAGTAGCGCTGATAGAGAGAAATCTAAATTTACTGATCACAGCAAGGGGTTAATCTTACATGGTCTAGGAGCCGACTAACCTCTCCCTTTAGGCTTCGGCCGAGCTCCCTGATTGGTAGTCATTATGGATAGCGGTGTTGGAGCCGAAATCTCCAGCTGACCCGTAAATGGTTTCGCCCTGCCATACGACGCTTCAGCAATCGATGTCTGGATGTATGGTCCCAAATCAATTAAAATGAAAGAAAAATCCAGAATTCAAGGATCTATTTCGGGAAGTAAGGAATTGCAGTTGAATGAACCTCATATTCAGTTAAGAAGTCATGACTTTAAGCAAGCTAATAATAGCAATATGCAAGTTAATCAACTATGATACTGTTAGTGCCAAAGCCTGTGAATCGGAAATCTCTATTCCTTTTTGTCTTGGACAGTTTTTTCTTTTTTTTTTTTTTAATAACCCTTTATAGAAAAACTAACGAACCATAAATGGGAGAACGCCATGACGCTCCTCAAAAACTCTTGGGGAATAAGAAGAGACAGCCAATTAGAAGACTATCTGACGGTACATGAGATGCTGAAACAAATAGCTTCTACTATCAGGTTGGTAGATATTTTTAATTCAAACTTCTTCACCGTTTGTCCCTTATCGGCTTTCTATGGAAAGATTGAAATACCTGGAGGACCCAAAATGAGTCTCTGTAGAACACCATTGGGAACATAACCTATATGTTAAATCCAAATTTCTTCGCCCACTTCTATCCTTTCTTTGCTTGTTGTAGGAAAGACAGAAGTATTACAAGAGGAACCAAATTGAATCTGAGGCACTCCATTAAAAAAAAAAAAAAAAACCAACAATACATCAGTTCTTAATTAATTTTTTTCATCCACTTCTATCTGTTCTTTACTTTTGGAAAACCTGAAATACCTGGAGGATCCAAAATGAGTCGCTGTGGTACTCCATTAACCACACAAACTTCTACAAACTACTACACTACTACAAACTTCTACAAACTACTAAACTACTAAACTACTACAAACTTCTATCTTTTTTTGGCTGCAGTAAAAACTGGGACCCAAAATGAATCTCTGGGGAACACCTTTGAGAACATAGCCCTGAGAATTAGATTCTTAAAGACATTTTTTCTTATAGCTGTGGTGGAAATATTCTGATGAATATAAGTCCTGCATCTGATGGCACCATTCCTGTGATATTCCAGGAAAGGTTACAACAGATGGGTGACTGGTTGGCTGTAAATGGTGAAGCCATATATGGAAGTAAGCCATGGAAAGCTCAAAATGATGCAAGGAACCCAAATGTCTGGTAAGGCGCTGCATTTATACCACATACAAAATGGGTGCATAAATAGCTTAAAAATATATATATATATTGCCCCCCTCCTCCACTCCACACACACACACCACCACCACCACCACCACCACTACTGCCACCACTGCTACCCATTTTAGTACTTGTCCCTTTAAGGGGATGATTTTTTGGAAAAAATAATTCAAGGTTTAAAACAAAGCAGAAAAAATATTATTGCAATATATTTTGTCTTACTAGGTACACTACCAAAGGTGGTAATGTGTATGCAATCACACTAAAATGGCCAACTTCTGGCACCCTCTGCCTGGGTGCACCCATTCCTTCCCAGAACACCCAAGTTACCATGCTGGGATTGAAAAACAGAGTGTTCAACTGGCAGTTTGAACCAGAGATGGAAGATTTAATAGATGAAACATTGAATGAAACAGAAAATGACAGCAGACAACCTGCCAATCAATTATTCTCTATTTTAGTCCCTCCTATTTCAATTTCTAGACTTCCTTCACTTTGGGCATGGGTTTTCAAACTGACTCATGTAAAGTAAGGGACTGGTCATTAATAAGAGGGACCAGTCATTGATAAGAGGGGGCTTGTGCATTTTCCATTGCATGTGCAAGTTATAAGCGCTCCCCTTTTCTACTGCTGTTGAACATATTGCTAAATATTGAGTCTATGCTTTGCTTTATATGTAAACTTCTTATGGCAATGATGTGCAAACCAATTTGTAAAATAAAAATATTGCAAGAAATATAGTCCTTCACATTCTTATTTTGTGGGTTGCTAGTAGTATTCTGGTTGCATTCTGGGTCTAGCAGTTTGAATGGATTTTTGGATGGCTCTGACATCAGATATATTTGTATTTCTGATACTTAATGAGACTGCATGATGCAGTTAAGCCGTTAGTGTATTCCAACATGACTATGTGACTGTGTGATGCAGTTAGTATGTCAAATCCACAGATAACCCTTGCTCACCAAAGAGTCTCCAGTAGCTCAGTGCTTAGAGCATCCAACTAGAGTGCAGAGGGATGGGAGTTCAAATCCCATCCAAAGCTCAGATGTTTTCTGAGTTCCTTATGGTTATTTCCATCTAAGTATATACTTTCTACATAAAATGCAAATCATGTAGGAAAACTGCTAAAAACTACTAAGAGCAAGTTTTGAAAGTACAAGAACTAAGTAAAGTGTCATCCTACGGAAGAGGTTGACCCTTGCGAACTGCTTCACTCACAAGGGATTTAGTTGTATTGTGTGCATATCTTTCATAAATCTGGATGAGGTCAGCCATTTCTTTTAGTGTTGGCACAACAGCCGAGTGTCTCTTCACAGCATCCCACCATTTATGATACCTTGTGAACTCAGGAGTATCTGGAATCTCAAAGCCCCTGTAGTGCTTTAAAATTGGAGTGCGCTGAGCAAATGGGGCAAGCATTATATCAACATAGCCAAGACTTTCTTGCTGGAAATAAGATCCTTCAGGTTTCATGGCTGCAGTAAGCTTTCTGATCCCATCTAGATATTGCTCCTTGGCTTTCTTCTGTTCCTCTTCAGTTTGTTTCAAAAGAGTGGCATAAAAATAGGGAATGACATTTTTGGACAAGAAATCCCCCCATATACGAGCATATGCTCTCTGGAATGGATCTTTAGGAAGCAGTGAAATGTTACTTGAAAAAGCTTCATCAATGTATTCAATACAAATTGAGCTTTCATAGACAGTATTGCCACTATCCACTATTACAGGAACCAGGCCAGTTGGGCTTATGGCCATCCATTCTGGAGTCTTGTTGTATGGATTTTGTTCGATGTATTCAAAATCAACCTTCTTGGCCAGCATTGCAATCCAAGCTCTTTGAGCAAATGGGCAAAACCATGCTGTGTATAGCTTTGGTACAGATCCAGCCAACATACTTGCTGTGGAGATATGCTTAGGATGGTGAATACAAGCAAGCTGTCAAAAAAAAATCTGTTGCTGTCAAAGTTGAATTTAATTCTATGTTTTTCTAGTCAATATAAATAAAACTTCAGGCTAAAAACAATGCTGTATATACTAAGGGACTGGTCAGAAAGTAAAGGGGGGTTGGGCTATGAAAAACAGGGGGCTGGGTCACTTTTTTGAGCCTCAAATAAAGGGGTGGGTCATGAGATAAGCCACATATTGCTGCTGATTTATCGGTTTTTGAGACTTTATATAGGACTGGCTCATACTATATTAGGCTTAAAACAAAGGGGGTGTCGCCACTTTTCAATAATTGAATATTTATGGCCCAGCCCCTTTACTTTCTGATCAGTCCCTAATTTCTCAAAAAGGATTAAATTCCATTTTCTTGAATTTTCAGTATCTATCAAACATGATATTATTTTTCAATACTCCAGTTTCGAGTTGTCTGTTGCTCTGTGTTAGCCTCGTTTTTGTGTAGAATATTCACGTGTTTCAGTGAAGGTCCGTGGAATTTCAAAGTGTTTGTATTGTTGAAGTTGTGTATTCTTTACTTTATCGTTGGTATTTGTGAATATTTTAACACTGAAATGAGGCTAACACTGAGCAACAGAGAACTCGAAACTGGAGTATTCACTGATTCTGCATTTTATGTCTTTATATTTTCCTAACCAGACAAAATGTAAACAACTACATCAGCTGAAATTAATATATCCAAATAGACCTTTCCTGAATTAGGTTTGATGATCACAAAAGGAAACTTGACATACAAGTTGGTGGATACTAAAACACCTCTCGCCCTCATGGGCCGTAAGTCAAATAAGGGCTACGGGTCTAAGTATCTTCCCTCGACTATGTGCTTCAGTCGCACTTTTAATAGCGTATTATTTGCTAATGTATTAAGTCTGTAATAAATGCATGATCTTACCTTATTTATTCTTTAACATCTGGGTTATTTACACTGTAAATGGCGGATCTCTCTCTTCAAGCCACAGGTAGCCCGTAACCGAGGGAATGGTCACAAAATAACAGTGGGGGAGGGGAGGGGAGGCATATCCAAAGGTTAACTCGTCCCGCCTAAGATAATCATGGTTCGTACAGATTCTTCAGTGAAAACTTCCAAAACTTTTCCAAAACTTTTTCAAAGCCTATTGACTCAAATTTCCAAAACTGCTGACCAAAA
>JAADYU020083566.1:0-13723 GCA_011763375.2 Heteractis magnifica
CATTGTGATGTTAATGTGCCAACCATTTTAACAATAGGTTTTGTCACATTGTTTTGTTGGATGATCCAATAGATTTTAGGTTGGCAATTTAAATGAAAATTAACTGAACAAAATACATCATCATACACCCACCTATCATTTCTTTGATTCTCAACAATGTTCTGATATTACCTAATGTGGATTAGATTTGAACAAATCCATGCAAGTGGATGATGTGGTCTAAAATGGGAAAATGTGTGCAATTAAGTAAAGACGTTCTTTTGCATGCCATCCATGATCTAAGATATTTCAGTCTTTTTACTGGGTCCCACATGACACTAGAGGTTGAATCTTAGGGTCATAGGTATTTTTTGGGGTACCACTACTCTATCAGGCTATGTCAACCATGAGTGTGTCCTGGAACACCTTAATATGTTAAACATTAATTTTTTTGTCCTTTTTATGTAAAAACCATTTCAGGTGTCATGAGATCCTTGACAAATGAAATCATATTATGTTAGTGGTAAAGATAATTGTGCTGTTCTTTTCTTAAAGTATTTGAATAACCAGTAGAGCATTTTAGTAGATATCGATTAGAGTATTTTCCTATACTTTTACTTTGTTTATCCATGTTTGTAATGGAAGTTGCAAAGATGATTATTTTGTAGTGTATCTGATTTAACAAAGAAGTGTGTCAGCCAATTTTAATTCAAACCCAGATTTGGAAAAATATCTGGGCTGAGTGGGATTCAAAACCCATTCAGCCTGGATTTTTTTTAAAATCTGGGTTTGAATTGATACTGGTTGGCACACTTCTTTGTAAGTCCCTGAGGATGATTTTCAATCTGATTGAACTGGGAAAGTAAAATTTGAGTTTAGACCTTACTAGTATGTGGTCACCTAATTGCAAAAACGTCATATAAAAATAAAAATAACACTTAAGTAAATCAGTAAATTTACCAATTTGGAATAGATTATCACACTGCAGTCCAGCAAGATCCATCAACTTGCACATCAACGGCAATATAAAAAAACACCAAAAGGAATTTGAGCTGCCTCGTATTTCTTAGTAGCAATTGATTCAGTGATAATTCCACTGTCACCCAAGTCTGAAATCACAGTGATAATTCATAATTGATAAATTTACTAATGTTTAATGTTTATTTTTGTGACAATGTTTTTGCAATTAGGTGATTAATCTTCTACCAAAAACTGAAGTGTATGTGATCAACAAAGGAAATTGCACTTATTTGATATTTAGAAAATAAAACACCTTTTAACTCACTTCTGTGTGAAATGCTTACTGTTTCTCAAAATCCTAAGTATTTACAAGGAGAAAAACTGACAGTGGATTAGATATGTGATCTTAATTAGCATAAATCTGACCAACTTTCACTTTAGTTTTGTCCTAGAATTATTCATGGTTTGAGAGGCAAGATCAAATGATTGAAAGAGTTTTCAAACACCTAAAAGTTGGTTTGTAGATTTTTGCTGTGCCTTGTTTTTTAAGCCCTCTTCTTGGTGTTTGGATGTCAGATGAAACACTCTTTCCTGTGTTTGATCTTAGAAACTCGTAGTGTTTTTTTTTTTTAGATTGGTGACTAGCAGAACGTTTAGTATCACTGGGCCAAAATATGGATATCTTTGAAGCTCACCTGAGACTGATTCCAGAGAAAAAGAGGGACTTAAATCTTAATCCTTTTTTTTCAGTTATAATTTAAAGATACTTCTCGCCAGGTAACTTTTTGCTTTCTTTTTACCTCTAGAATTAATGAAAGAGCTCAGGCCAGACGAAATTATGTGCAACTGCAGAAAATGGAGAATGGTAAGACACTTGTGAAAACATTGTTGTACAGTATGCATGGGATTTTCTTCAACACACTAAAAAATACCAAATACTGAAGCTCTGAAGTCAATAGGCCTTTCCCAAGATATGGTTGAGTGAGTCCTGTACTTGCCAAAGCCACAATTTCCTTACCATAGCAGTTTCTTCTTGGTGTTATTATGTAAATTATATATTATTTAATCAACAGCTCTTCTTTGCTTTATTGTTTAATCATCCCGAAGTTCATTGTATCAGATTAGTACATAGCTCAGTGCATGATGGTACGTACTGAAATCAAGGCTTTGGTAAGTACAGGACTCACTCAACCATATCTTGGGAAAGGCCTATTGCCCTATTTAGGGGGACTGGTGCAAATAGAGAGGTCAATACAATACAATACAATGCAATACTTTATTTATCCATGTAGGGTCAGCATTTTTAGGCTCAAAAAAGAGGGGGGTTAAGAGAAACAATGGGACATTTAGGGGGAGGGGTCACCAAAATACCAAAATTCGTGCAGGTGAAATTCAAAATGCACCAGCCTTCTCCCTCGCCCCCATCTTATTAATGATTGGTCCCTTATGAGGGGGATCATCCATGACAATACTTTTGTTGTTCTTATGATACATAATACCAAATACATTCCCTTTGTAATAAAAGGTACAAGTGCATTGCTTGGGCTTCCTGTGTAGAAATTTGATTTTGGGAGGAGAGGAAGGTGCACTTGGTCTCCTACTCTCGACCCCAGAGCCCTGTTGTTCTTACTGTGCATGCTCGTTACGAACTGCCAGAGACTCTGGAAAGCCCTAGCGCGTAGTAGCCACAATTCTGGCTACCTGGTATGTAATGCGCACGCTTGAATTTGAATTATAGTTAGAGCGCGCTCTCCTTAAATGAACAGTTTTTCATTTTACTCCCGAAAAAAGCCGTTTTTATTGCTTTACAGCTGAACTACCATTTTATAGACTCTCAAGGTAATTGATATCCTTTATTCCAAGGCTCTTGTCATTGCTAGTGCGATTTTTTAACAAATTATTGCGCGAAATATTCCAACCAATCATAGCTCTTAAAAATATAGGGTTTCCCACAGTCTCTGGCACTTCGTCAAGAATGACAGAGGCTCTCTCCTCCGCAGAGGCTCCGAAAATAATAGGATCCCGAATAAAAAAAAAAACTACGCACAGGGATCCCAGCGGAGAAATTTAGTGCAAAACCGCTCGGAGATTGTGAGCAGCGGTTTTGCACTAAATTAGCTTTTTTTTTTTATTCGGGCGGGATCCTATTAGTGATTATTTTCGGAGCCTCTGCGGAGGAGAGAGTGACAGAGGTCTGGGGTCAAGAGTGTTGGTCTCCTACCTCTGTATATCTCAGCTTCGGGCTCCCTGTGTTACACTAAGTCTCCCTCTTGCCAACCAAAACACTGAACACAAATAAGAACAAAACTAATAACTCTTTGAATCGAAGCTTGAAAACCTTAAAATCCCATAACATGGGATCATCTTATTCCAAGGGATCAAGAACAAGCCCTTCGACAAAAAACCCAAAGAAAGGATCGTCGAAATCTAAAGTGAAAGATGCCGAGAAAACGTCAAGTGATGATGGAAAATGTGATATCGATAATAATGTGGACAGCAGGTCTGGAAAGATCGTACACGAAAGAAAGGATAGCAAGAAATTCTGGGTTTCACATGTGAAATTTAGGAGGAGCAGTGGAGATCTGAGGAGGACTTCATCAGAGAAGAAACCAGAAATCGAGAGCGACGATCGTAAGACAACTCCTACTAAACAAACACACAAACACGAAAAAGATTCCAAAACTATTTTACACAAAAGTTTGTCTTCGAACGGACTTGGAGGAAGGTCTTCGCAGGGAAGATTATCTCAGAGCGACGCTTCTACGAGCAATGATGACACTGAAGGTGTAAAATCAGGAATGTCCGAAATAGGTGCGAAGTGTGGGGAGCATTCCGTTGTCACCAACGCTAACACAAGTTGTACTGAGTACAGATGTGTCACAGTTGTTGAACTCTACAATATGTTAAATGATGGAGCGATGTCACCTTGTATCTGTGACCCGTCTTATGTTCTAATAGTCGATACTAGGAGTAGAGAGTCTTATGAGGAGAATCATATAATATTAGCCAAACAATCTTCTTCTCTTTATTCTGATTTGCAGTCTTGTAACTATCTCCATGGGTTTTCTACGAGCACGGACGTATCAAATACTATTAATGAATTTACTTGGATCATTATCTATGGTGATCCTATTGACCTCCAAGGAGATGATATAGATGGAAGATCAGAGATTATACTTTTCAAAGAGCTTGAAGGAAATTTTGATGTGGAACCCTACATACTTTCTGCAGGTTTCATAGCATTTGAAAATCCCTTCCCATTTTTATGCACGAACCAGAAAACCACAGACTTTAAAGCTCTGCAGGTATATCCCTCAATGATCCTAGATGATCAGCTTTATCAAGGACGTGGGGATCAGGCCACAAACATTAAAATTATTGAAGATCTCAAAATCTCTCATATCATTAATATCACACAGGAACACAAAAATGCCTTCCCAGACAAAGTGGAATATTTCACTCTAAAGCTTGATGATGTCCCACAGACACAACTTTTGGAGCACTTTCAGAATACAAGTGCTTTCCTAGCAAATGCATTCAGTAATGGGGGACGTGTGATAGTGCACTGCAATCTTGGAGTGAGTCGAAGTTCATCAGTATCGATAGCATATTTAATACAATCAAGAGGCTGGACACTCAAGAAGGCACATGACTACATTAAGGAAAGAAGAACTTGTATCCGTCCAAATAGAGGATTTTTAAAACAACTTTCTGTATGGGAGGAAAAGATTCTTGGAAAAAAGTTCACTGACCCTGATGATTTGTGGTTCTGAACCAACAAATATAAATCCTACATGTTGATAACACAATAACTGGTTACAAAATACCACCTTGTTAGGTGACAGATTATAACCGTTATCACTGAAGTGTCACCCCAAAGTTTCAGACAACACTGCAGCCTTAACAGCCACCAGTCCAATAAGTCTTTAGTAATTTACCAAACACATGAAACTATTATAATTTGATTGACATCTGTATGAAGGCTACAAACCCATCGTTATGATATTTTAAGGGTTGCTCTTCAACAATAACAGTTATAAAAGACCTTCAGATAGACTGTTTGTCCTCCCTAAGTTATCTTTCTCTCAAATAATTAGACTCAGTGTTAGAGATTGCTCACATTTGAACCTTCCTTCATTTCAGTTTCATTGTACAAAACCAACAGGACATTCTGGAGGGAATCTGTTAGGTATGTTAATCAAGGACTCTTAAATTATTTAATTCTTTGATTTAGCACACACTTGACTTTGTAAGCTAGAGTAGATTTGGTATGAATGAAATGCCATTGAACCAATTACTGCATGTAAGATTACTCGACATCCAATCAGAATCATTGGTTACATCACTGCCTCAGTAACCTGTGGTGGATCTGAGGCGTGGTCACAGGGTGCCTGAAACCACCCTTCTTACCTTGGAACATAAGCTCTTTGGTCAATGCAACAAGCAACAATGAAACATCATTGTAAAATGAACCCCCTCAAAATCATAGATCCATTACAGGTTACAGTCACATCCACCCAGGGTTGCAGAGGGATTTTTTCCGTGGATTATTTGTATGGTAAAGCCATGCTTTGCTGCTCGCTTTCGCAGCTTTGCTGTTCAAATAATCCATGAAAAAAATCCCTCTGGAACCAGGGTGAGTCACATCATAATGGGATATACTGTTCACATCCATTGTGTCAAGAGGTGCATATTCAGAGGTAGATTTCAAACATTTATTGTTATCCAAAATAACCATACTGTAGTAAGCAAAGACAAAATATTGTTTATAAAATTCATGAATTAAGAAATAATCATTGAAATAAATAAAGACAAAATACATATTTAAATAAAAATCCATATGAGTAATATGATAATAGTAGTAAATTAATTGATACAGTTAAATGAATTATCTGAAATATAATTATCATTAATACTAGAGTGGTTTTCATAAATCCATGAAATAAAAACTAATAGTCAAAGTGTAATAGTCAAATAGACACACAAGAAAACAATAGAATTAGGGGCTACTAATATGTATTAGTTTGACATCTAATTCACGAGTTTATGAAAACCACTCTAGCACTAACGAAAGAATGATAATATAACAAAAAAAAACATTGAAGCTGAAAGTTGTGCTTAAATTTAATATTCTTCCATCCTGGTTTTATCAAATCCAAATTTTTGGATTATTATTTGAAAGTGATGGCAAATCAGGAGTAAAGAAATAATTGGTTTGCAAGAGCTTGTTAGCTCGCAAAAATTACTCAAGCACAAATTGCTGTTACAGTTGAGCCCCCAATGAGATAATCTTTTGTTTTCAGAATCATTCAAGTGAGGCTATTGGGTCACTTCAATGCATGATGGCTCATTTGCATTTCATCTGCATGCATCTGTAATAACAGCTATTAGGTTTCAATTTTAGTAATTCTATGACAGTATACCATAGTAGCAAATGAATGTAAAATTTGATAAAAATTTAGACATTGACTACAAAGCATGTTGTTCATATAGGATTTTCTCTTCTTCACTAGTCAAATGAGAGCCATCATAAATCATCAGACACCTAATAAATGCAGCTTTGCCTGTGTTTTTATCAACAAAGACCTCAAATTTAGACACTCCAGTATTTGGAGATAATTTTGCAATCTGCTTTTTTCCTTCATTCAAGAACTCAGAGGGCACATTGCGTGCAAAGTGGTAGAATAACTGCCGTATAGTGCCACCATGACAGGTTATGAGAACATTAGCAACTGGAGGAGAATTTGAAGCTGATTCAACTCTAGCTTGGAGACTTTTGAAGACATCATTAGAATTCTGGCCACATTCTGCATCTTGGGCAAGGTTCTTGCATAACTCATCAAAAAAGTCCACAGCTCTTTCTGCCAACTGTTTGAGAGTTTCACCTCCTTCAGGAGTGTAATCCTTTAATTTGATATTATGTTCACGAGCAAATGCTTGAACCTCTGCTTCTTGTTTTCCCTCAAAAATCCCATATTTCTGTTGAAAAAATTAATTAAATAACAACAGTAAGTTTAATGCCTGATACCACTGATTGGAACATTAACTGTAAATATCCAGAGGTGAAACAGTTCCTTACAGAGCAGTTTTTGTATGAGTGGGAAACTTAATGGTACTGACTTACAACACATACAGAGTATGGTATGTAGTGACACTGAAATGGCTTCCCTTTGCTTTTGTGTGAATCATCCAGTCACAACACATAGTTACTGTTAAAGTAAAGTACAGTACTGCTATGGTATGGTAATAAATTTGCCACAAATATGAAATCTGCTCTAATGTGTTGCCGTGCCACTTTAATCAGAGTTTAATCATTAGACAAATCAGGTTGTGTTATGGCTCTCTTTCTACTCTGCCCTTTTTTACAATACTTTAAAAATGTAATACAATTATTAGACGATTAAAGGTCATGTATATGCTCCAGATTGCCTGCAACAAACCCACCCTAAATCCATTAGAATGATGGCACTTAACCCGTGAAACAGAAACTAATAGTTAAAGTCTAATTACACAAATAAATACAAAAGAAAACAAAGGAATTAGTATCTACTAACCTCTATTAGACTAATAACTATTTCACAGGTTAAGTGCAATCACTCTAAAAAATTTGGGGTCACCATGCATCTAAGGCCCAGTTCTAATGTCAAACTTTTGCCACCTCAAATTTAATGCAAATTAGTCAAATCTTTTGTTTCTACTCATTATCATCTCATTTACATTGAATTTGGCACCACAAAAGTTTGGTGTCTGGCGGTCAACGTTAAGGACCTGATGAGGTAAGCATTTTGCTCAAAGAAAAGTACACACACACAAAAAAAAATTATTTGAATTCAAATTGTTTTGTGATATTATTAGCATGTTCAACATACAAAACCATTTGTGTACTTTTTGAAAAATATAAAAAATCTTGTACTTATTATAGAAACTATTGTTTTCATTAAATTTTGGTTCCAAAAGATTAATATGTTTTGCTCAAGGTATAAAATGAATTTTTGCTTAAATGACTATTTTTTTTTAAATTTTATAATATAAACCTAGTTTAGTATTTCTTTTACAATATGCATGAAAGAAAAACATGGTGCTCTTGAAAAAGATATGAATTTTTAAAGTTTTTAAATCCCACGCCAATGCGTGACAAACGAACGTGACACGGCGTGACTAAACTCTCCAAGCAGCTTCACAGACAAGGAACAATGCGACTAAAACAGGGAGAAAAATCGCCATTTTCTGTTTCAAAGAGTTAAAAAGCTTAGTGAACTAGAAGAAAATACTGCCTTATCTATCTACTTGTAAAGAAGAAAGGAACTTTTAAAACATTTGGTAGGTAAAATGATATTTTTTCGTCGAATGTGAAAGGTTTTTATAGTGTGTGTCAACTTGAAAACACGAACGAGATAAAAAGTTTTTGGATATAATAGTTAAAGCTTTGGCAACCAGTTTTACTAACATAAGAGGCTGAATTGGAAATACAAGGATGTTATAACAAGGTGTTTAATCATGAATTGGTATTTGCAAGCATTATTTTACTTTTACCGCAGCACAGCTGAGTTCAAGGGCAGTAACCAGTACTAAAAAGTCCTTTTTTTTCAAATTAAACTAGTAGATATGACTATATAAATGGTGAATACTTAATTTAATGTGCATTCTTTTTCTATTTTAATTCAATTTTCAAGTCTTCTACCTACGGAAATTATCAAAAGTACTCAAAGAACTTGTTCGAAATGAGCCAGGTACTTTCACCAAAAAAGTCCAAATTTGGTTACAAAGTTTTGCTTAAACCAATTTTATTTTTGAAATTTTATGATATAAATCTAGCTTAGTATTTCTTTTGCAATATGTATGAAAGATAAACTTGGTGCCCTTTAAAAAGATACGATTTTTTAAAGTTTTTAAATCCCTCGCCAATGCGTGATAAACGTGACACGGCGCCGTTACAAAACTCTGCAAGTAGCTTCACAGAAAAGGAAAACGCGACTAAAACAGGGAGAAAAATCGCCATTTTCTGCTTCAAAGAGTTAAAAAGCTTAGTGAACTACAAAAAAATACTGACTTAACCATCTACTTTAAAGGAGAAAGGAAATTTAAAACATTTGGTAGGTAAAATTTTATTTTTTCATTGAATGTGAAAGGTTTTTAGAGTGTGTGTCAACTTGAAAATACGAACGAGATAAAAAGTTTTTGGAAATATTAGTTACAGTTTGTAAAGCTTTGGCAACCAGTTTTACCAGCATAGGAGGCTGAATTGGAAATGAAAGGATGTTATAACAAAGTGTTTTATCACGAATTGGTCTTTGCCAGCATTACTTTACTGAAGACTCGTACGTACGGCACAGCTAGCTTCAAGAGAAGTAACCATTACTAAAAAGTCCTTTTTTTTTCAAATTAAACTAGTAGATATCACTATATAAACGATGATTATTTTTCTTTTTAATTCAACTTTCAAGTCTTCTATCTAAGGAAATTATCATGCACCTATCAATGTTAAGCCCGAAAGGGGGGACCTAAGGTGGGGATGTGTTGTCCGAGGAATACAGGGGTGCTTTCCATTTACCTTGGAAAAACTGGAAATTCCGGTTGGAAAAACAAATGGTATGTGTCATATCCAATTGGAAAGTTACGGAAAACTCGGTCTTCCGATCGAGGTAATCCACTTTTCTCGCTCTTTCCGGTTCTTCCGGTAGACGTGTATACCATTGGCGTTTTCCCGATCTTTTTGGTTGGAAGACGCGCGTATCATTTATCGTTTCTTTTTAGCAAACAAATTTTGGTAACCAGTTTTTGCCATAATTGTCGCAAGTTGGTTTTCGTTGGATTCTGTGCCGCCATCGGAGGCGAGAACTTAAGAGGAGAGAGTTTAGTTGTATTTAGCGAATAAACTTCAAACTTTTCTTCGATAAATATACACATCTCTTCAAACTTACGTGAAATTGTAGTCTAGAGAGGGATCAGGAGGAAGATTTCCGTAGAAATGGCGATCCATTGCTGTACAATGAACGGTGAAACTGCTCCTTGCCCACCAAAAGCTCAAGGTATGTACTTGGGTTTAGTTACCCGCGTACATACTTTGCAACCCGAGAGCCACTTAATGACAGGTAGGTAGGACGTTTACTGTTTTTGTAAAGGATTAGGAAAGCCTAAAGTATAGTTCACAATCTACTTGAAAACGTACTTCGACTTCTTTGAAGAGGCGGTGTAACCATAACTACAAAGTATATTACTTACGCAGATGAGGACACCGTTCACAGTCAAAGTACGCAGGTGTTTTTTTTTTTTTTTTGGGGGGGGGGCACCTGAAAAATTTGGCTATGAAAGGGGGGCATAGAAAAAATATGATATGTTGGAGGGGGGTCAAAAATTCCAAAAACCACCAGCCCCCCCTCCCGATAAAAAATGAATGGTCCCTAAAGTATACTCAAGACCTACTTAAGATCACTAGTGTGAACCCACCTTATATTTTGGATTGTCAGACTATACTTAAACAGTTTCTGTTATAGTATTATGACCACTGACAGCTAGTCGTGTGAAATTCAAATAAGGCTCGCTGTTATGATTTTGTTTTTACTTGCTTGTATTAGAAACTATGTTTTCTGTATTGTTGTTTTGCTCTTTAGTTTTTTGAGTAGTAGTGGGGAAGTTTGATTTCAGATTTTGTCCTGTGATGTGGCTACTTTGACCCAGAAAATCAAATTTAAATCAAAGTCCCCACCTTGTCTCCAGGTCCCCTCCCTTGGGCTTTACATTGATAGGTGCATCAAAAGTACTCAAAGAAATTCTTTGAACAGCCTGCTTTCCCCAAACTGTTGTTACAGTGAACATGTAATAAAACTTAAGTTATTATCCTTTCTCGAAAAAAGTGGACTAAAAGGAGATTAGCCTTTGTTCTGTCTTGGATAATAAAATGTATTTCTTTCTTTTTCATGGCTTTTAAATTTTTTGAAACACTACTGTGAATTTTTTTGTGCTTTCTTCATAAATCCTTGTGTGCACTCCTCAATATGTGGAAAAACTTTTTTGCTTACTACATGGACCACAAAGCACCCTGCTACATATTAGTAGCAGGGGCAGCAGAGAAATTCTGAAAGTGGGGGCCTTACTTCTGATAGTAGAGCATGTATGTCATTCTCGTAAAAAGTGGGGGACTGAAGCCCCCCCAGCCCCCCTGTCTCCGCTGCCCCTGTAGTAGGGACCACAGAGCACCCTAAAAGGGCTAAAACAAATTTCAATGGCCATTGTTGTGGTTTGTAAAGCATCCATGTTCAACTTCATATCATGCAAGATGATTTCAAAATTTATGGGGGATATATCAGAGCTATAGCCCCATACAAATTTTAATACTCCAGTTTCGAGTTCTCTGTTGCTCAGTGTTAGCCTTGTTTCAGAGTAAAATATTCACAAATATCAACGATTAAGTAAAGAATATATGACTTCAACAATACAAACACATTGAAATTCCATATACCTTCAATAATACAAAACGAGACTAACACTGAGCAACAGAGAACTTGAAACTGGAGGATTACCTTTTCTCTTATTCGAGGGTCCTGTACCATTACTAAATCTTTACCATGTTTGTTCTTGCTGAGAATATATCCTCCAGTCTGTAAATGTTTAAAAATAATAATAAATAAAACAGTACACTGGGTGAGCTGTTTTTTGATTTTGCTAGAACCAATAATTCCCAGTGAGAGCACTTGAAATTACCTTGCATACAATAAGGATAGTAGCCTTACCTAGATTTCATAATTAGCTTTAAGCATAAAACAGATTAGAGTGCAGATTACACAATCTGCATTCATGTTTGGTAAGTGGTCAGCTGACCCTTGTAGCAAGTGTGTTTTGGATGTTTCTAATGACATTTTTGCAATGATTTAGGGCCACTTGATCTTTATCATTCTTTTGAGTGTATGCCATATATCTGTCATACAATTACTAATTAATTACTAGAGTGTAATAGTAAATAGTTAGCATACCTTGTATGCTCTCTGTAGATCACTACTGTAGGCATGTGTAAACTTCTCATCTTGTAACCTCTTTGCAACCAGTTCTGCTTGTTTTATACCTACATCAGAAAGAACTGTATCCAAATGCCCTAAAAATTAAAAAAAAAACACAAAAAAAAACAAAATTAAAACAGGATTGAATTTTTAGCACTACTAGATTTTGTATTAAATATAGCAATGGGAAAATCAGAGCCTTTTTTATAATACCAAATTACCAAATTCTGGAATTTCAGGTCAGTATTGTAGCTGTTAGCCCCATCCTGCTAAATAACTTGCCACAGAAAAACTTTAATGACTAAAACAACTGGTCAAGTGGAACAAAAAGGTCACCAAATCAAAGCCTCTTTGGACAAAGAACAGTGAGTAATTCAGTAATTTCAAATTTCATTATTGCATTGCATCACAACTTACAGGTCCCACAAGGAGCCCACTTATTATTAGATATTAGAGGATAGGGGAGAATAGACCTTTTCCAAATTCA
Source organism: Heteractis magnifica (assembly GCA_011763375.2). Classification (NCBI taxonomy): domain Eukaryota; kingdom Metazoa; phylum Cnidaria; class Anthozoa; order Actiniaria; family Stichodactylidae; genus Heteractis; species Heteractis magnifica. The sequence continues at coordinate 12,421 of JAADYU020083566.1, forward strand.
TTCAATTATGGACCTATTCCCATGGTCCAGAGTGAGCAAAAATCATCATCCATGAATAATAATTTTGGATGCAAGTGAGCCAAATGAAATGCTTTATGTGTTGTCATAAGCAGTATGTGCTATATACTATATATACTATATAATATGTCTACACAGAAATTAGAAATGTGTTAAGAGTTCTTACCTTGGTATATATTGATCCTATTCTCTAGGGTCTCACCACTAAATTTGAATTTTTTTTTAAAAAAAAAGAAATCATTAGGGATTGTTTTCTTTTGTGTCTATTTGTCTATTAAACTTGAACTAGGCCCAGGTCAAATGTCGAACTTCACATGAGCTGAACTCATTGAAAACAATGGACACTAGTAATAGGGCGGTTTTCTTTGATGTCATTAGGTTCGGCTCATGTGAAGTTCGACATTTGACCTTGGCCTTAGTTTCTGTTTCACGAGTCATGCCATCACACTAATAGACAGGAAAGAAAACAATGGAATTTGTGTTAGACACTTTTAGACACTTTATGAAAACCGCTCAATCAACCATAAATTATCATTAACATAAATAAGGCCTTATGCACCATGAAGCAGATACATAACAGGTACTATATAGTATGGACTAGATTAAAAACGAGACATGTTCTCTGTTACTCTGAGTTTTGTGCTTACGCACTCATCAGACAGACTTACGCACTCATCAGACAGACGCACTCATCAGAAAGTCTGTCTGATGAGTGCGTAAGCACGAAACTCGGAGTAACAGAGAACATGTCTCATTTTTAATCTAGTCCATACTATATTTATGCTCTGCACTCCTGTGCATCGAGCACTGTCATGTCAGGATAGACAACTCACACTTTGATAACAGGTACTATATATATATTTAGAAGAATCAGACAAATCATTGCAGAACATGTAGATATTTATGAGTTCATATTACTTATACCACAACATTAATCTTCTTGTGGCTTTAAATTAGAGACATCGCTTTTATCTTCCTTAAATATGTACGTGTACAGTTATTTTCAGGTAGTTCCGGACCCTTGCCACTGCGCATTCCCCGCGCGCATCCGAGCGCGCGCACTTTTATTACAGAATATTGGTTTTAACGTGGGGAGTCTGAGCACTAGTGTGCCAACGATTGTAAAGCGTAGAAACTCTAGTTTTAGCGCAGAAAAATAACATTTTATGGACCAAACTGTCGAAAAAGATTTATAAAAACTATTGTGTACCGTGCAAAGTAGGTGCTTATTCTCAATTTTTTAAATTTAAAGAATTTTATCGATCTAAAAGGCCAGCGAGAATAT
>JAADYU020083677.1:0-13686 GCA_011763375.2 Heteractis magnifica
ATGCTTGGTAACCAATCATGCTGTCCCATATGACCTTGCATAACAAAGAATGGTAGAATTACTTGTGAAATGACAAAATGGACTTGCGTTAACAGGAGGAGCACTCTGGAGCTTCTTGACACACTCATAATGAGATCAAAGAATGAAAGACAATCTTGGGAGCTTGCTAAAGTTGACACTTGCCAAGCCAGCACCAACAGCAGCACTGAATAAACCCAAACTGGAAGCTGAACACCAAATAACCTGTAAACTTGTCCAAGGAACTCAATGAGATTAGGTTTGATAGACACTCTGTGAGAACATTTTGGGTCAAGCCATAGGTGGACCTCAATATTTCCTACAAATCCTCTTGGTCTTGGATGATGGAGTTTAATCTGTAGCCTAAGACTACCAGTTGATGAATGAGCATGTACATTTTCATTAAACCATGGAATGTTTACACGGCCTATAATTAAAGGTTCTTCTTTCTCACAACCTCTACTTTCAATGATAATGTCAAAAACTTTCCAAACTTTGGTAACAGAAGCTAATGAAATGTTTGAGAACATCATGTCTTCTTCAATGTCTGTGGTGGCAGGAGTTCTAGAAAACATCCATGGCACATCTAACATGAATGATGAACTGGCTATGGAGTAGAATTCTGTCTTCAACATGTCACCAATTTTAGAGGGAGGGAGCCTGATTGCAAAGTGTGATACATCTGGAAATTCTGATAGCCTCAGATAAACAAACTTGAGAGGAGAGGTCCCAGAGGGAAGAAGCTGGGCATAATAAGACAGATCTGTTGCTGCACTACAAGGATGACTGTTGGAGGACTTTTTACAAGAAAATATCCACATTTCTAAATCAAGGTTTGTAAGAACAAGAAAGGCATCATGTGTGATTTTCCATTCCTCTAAAGGAAATGTATAAAGCTTACTAGCTTTTTTCCCTGATTGTCCTCCTTTAAATTCCCATAATCTTCTGTGAATGACTGCTGAGCTCAAGCCCTTCCATTCCACGCTTGAAACCCTTTTGGAATCTCCAAAATAAGTTGGTTTAGTGCCAGGGTTCTGAACAAAATGGTGATGGAAAATTCTTTGTCTTTGTTCTTTTTTTAGTGAAATTTGTCCTGTACTTGGATCAATCATGTCAAACAAAGCTCTGTTTACCACCAATACCAACTGCTTACACCAACACAGACATAAATGATCCACTGACACCCATACCCTAGGAATTGATGTAGTGACCACACTTATGGCCTGTGACTGGGGTAAATAACTCTGTAGTGATGTTGTGCTTGACCTCACCAGAAGATCTCTGAATCCACCACTTATTGACACCACTGTTACATTCCTTAATGTAGCATTGCTTCTTACACTGTAGGCCTCTCTGTGCCAGTACTTGTTAACACTATTGTAGAAATTACAAAGAATAGGATCCAAAGAGAGAACAGGGTGTTGGTGAGGTGTCCCAAGGGTGATTATAGTATGGACAAGGTGTGGCTCAAACTTGGGTAGAGTAAAAAGAGCTTTGGCAATCACACCACCCATAGAATGTCCAATCAGAATAACAGATTTTGGTGGATTTGGTACTCCTTTATACAGCCTCAATACCTTTGTAATACAAAGACGGACGAATTCAGTCTGTTCACCTAGCATTATCCCAATAATACCAGATAATCTTTCATCTAAGTTTACTGTAAAATAGTTAAATTCATAAAGGCTATCTTCAGCTTTTCTTAACGCCACAGAAGCAAAAGATCGCACCTGTTTGTGGCTTCCAGCATTGCCAGGGATAAAGAGAACTGGAATACCTCGTAGTGTTTTGAGGTTTCGCGTCACTTCTTCATGAGATCCTTCACCGTAGAAGTGTAGTGAATACCTTGGAAACAGCTTGGATGTTCCTCTATACAACGGGACTTTCACATACACTGGCCACTGGTACATGTAGGTCATGTCACACTTGTTAGGCTCTACATTCCTGACTACATCGCGGAATCCATACATTGCAATCAAAGCGAAAACAGCCAGAGACATCATCAACATGGCTGACTGTCGAACTGGATCAAGTGAAGAACTTGTCATCTTGAAGAGCGATCGTTAATCCTCTACTTATGCGCAAGTTCTTGATGGTCATGGATTAGAACCCGTTGTTAATAAGATTTTTCTTTTGAGGTTTTGAGAGCAGATCACTTGTCACTCTTGAATAAAACCAACCAACTGCCCAATCCATGTGCTTTCGCCCGACACAGGAAGCCCAAAATCCCCTTACAACATTTATAAATGTGAAAAAGGGAGTTATTTGTAAGAATGCGTAATAATGATCGAGAATTGGGAGGATATCTCAGTAAAAAAATCAAAGAAATGCGTAGGTTGCAAATGTGAGAAATAAATATCGAAGAAAATAAGGAAGCAATAATGTATACTATTTGTGGACTCCCTGTGTGTTTACTGTCAAAGGCTCATGGGTAATGCAAATGGCGGGCAACAAACGTACGTAACATTGTGTTAATTTAATCTACAAACTGAATGATTTTGCACTTGAATATCCTTGATATGTCTACTATAGCAGAGTAACTACTTCTACAGGGTTCTTATGGATGTGATAGTTATTAGACCACTAGTATAATGGCTAGAGTCCGTTACATGACAGACAACGAGAAGTCTGTTCTTGTTAACAACTTTGAGAAGCGAGGATGGGTTCCTTGTGCTGATGATGAAGACTGGAACTTTTACTGGTAAGAAAATATCAAAACAAGCAGCTTGGACCATATTTGACAGAATTAAAGCGTACTCAAATTACAACATCGCGTTTATGCTAAAAAATGTGGATTTGTTTGTGTGATAACTTGCATAGCAACCAGAGTAGTATCCTCTAAGTGCAGTGTATGGTGTGTGTGGGGGGAGGGGGGTGAGGAACGGGGTTTGGTTTTCATAATAGCTCTTCAGAAATCTAGAGCGTCATAAAGCTGGTTCAGTAAACAGTAATTTATTGCTTTTCTTTATTTCAGGGCAAGTGTGCAAACTGTACGAGCTATTTTCAATGTAGAAACAGGTTATCGGTTAGCAGATGATCAGTAAGTCTCCCCTCTTCCTCCCTTGTATGCTGGCTAAAATATAAAGGAAAAAGTATTGGATGAATCATAATCTTGCAAGTTGTAATGAATGGCTCAACGGATATTATTAGCTCAGTACTGTGTTATAATTATATAGTACCATTATTTTACATGTGCATGTTACTATGGCAACTAGCACAAAATCAGTTGTATTTTTTTTAACTTTAAAGTATCTTATTGAACACTCTTTGTTTTCATTTTCATTAATTAAATCTTTGCTTGTAGAGTGATCAACCATTTTCCAAATCACTATGAACTAACACGTAAAGATCTCATGCTTAAAAACATCAAGAGATATCGTAAAGAAGTTGAGAAAGAAGGCAGTCCATTGGCAGAGAAAGATGAATTAGGAAGATACATTTATCTTGGTATGTAAATAAAGCTTCAAATGCTAGGGTGAGGGCTTTCATTGAAATTCAAGACCGAGGGCTGCAGGCTTTAAGAAACTAGGTCTTACCATTGATTTCAAAACTTAAATAAAACAATAGAATTGGGGCATGGCTGATTTTTAATGTATGTCATAACATTACTGCCATGTCAGCATTATATCATGACTAATGCTTTAGAAATCATTAACAATAAATAGGTTGAATAAATGAAGAATGAAATGTAGCAAACAAAATAATGCGAATATGTAAATAAAATGAAATGAAATGAAAATAACAGGAGCAAAATGATCAAACTGGTATTACAATATATAGTTATTATTATCATTATTAATTAATTTATATTTTGTTGATTTCAGATTTCATTCCTGTGACCTTTATTCTCCCAGCTGATTACAATTTGTTTGTAGAAGAATTCAGAAAAAATCCTTCCAGCACATGGATAATGAAACCAACTAACAAATGTAAAACTATACTTGTAATTTATTGAATAATTCTTCTTTTTCTGTTTTGCTGATTGTAAGAAATGGTATTTTATACAGAAGCTTTGACCAGAGGGATGCACAGTATAGACAATGATGTGGATTTGAAGCTATAGTTGTCTGTCACACTAAGTACTGTGAATAAAATTCTTTTTGATAATTTTTAGCTCAAGGGAAAGGAATTTTTCTTATAAACCGTTTGTCACAGTTAAAGAAATGGTCCAAGGACAGCAAAGGAACGCCGTATGTATACAAAAAGAAGTCAAGAAAATTAAATTTTTAAATGGGCATTTTTTCAAAAAAAAAAGCAAATTATTTTGGTTCATAATCTTACTTTTATCAACTTTTTTAATAGACTAATGCATGTAACTGGCAAGGATGCATACATGATTTCTAGATACATTGATAATCCATTGCTGATTGGTGGCAAAAAATTTGACCTTCGCATCTATGTGACAGTAACTTCCTACAGGCCACTGAAAGCTTACGTGTGAGTAACAGTGTCATAACTTAACAGGGGCATAGGCAGGGGGTGGGCCAAGGGGACCATGCCCTGCCCCTCCCCCCCCCCCATCATGGCAAGAAAATGGCAGCTTTTCAGAATTTATACTGTTTCTTTTTTTTTTTTCAAACGAAATGCCAGCTTTTTGATGTTCCTTTATTTGGTTCAGCATTTCAGGGGCTTTTTTTTGGTGTTTTTTTTATTTGGGCCCCGCCTTTGGAAAATCCTGGCTACACCCCTGCTTAATGATCTAATAATGTAGTGTTTGGTGAAGATAATATTGCTCTCATGATAAAATTTGCCCTAATTTTATTAAATGCACAATTATTTTCAGGTACAGACATGGATTTTGCAGATTTTGTACTGTACAGTACAATGCGAGTTTAAGTGAACTTGATAATGTGTTTATTCATTTAACTAATGTTGCCATCCAGAAACATGGGGTACGTATGGTCATTATTACAACCTGATGTAATATTCAAGCATGGACAGGGATGTAGCAAAACAAATTCTTTGGGTGTGATGGGGTAGCTGGGCAACCAAACCACAAGGGAGAATAATAAGCTAGGCCAGATGGATGGAACCTAATTTGTGTTTAGCACTTTCAAAAGTTTATCTCGAAATGAGTGACCATTGAGTAAACAAAGTCATCAAAACTATTGGGGGCCTGGGCCCCTGGCCCCTCCCCTAACTATGGCTTTATGTATTATATATTCAAAAAAGATTCAGTGGATAAAGGATTATTCTGTTGAAACTGGATTGTATTTTGGTCTTGAATGTTTACCAACCCTGTATACACCTACCTGCCCACCTACCCAGAAATCCATCCACCCACAAACCCACCTACCCAGAAATCCATCCACCCACAAACCCACCTACCCACAAATCCCATCATCCACCCACAAACCCACCTACCCACAAATCCCATCATCCACCCACAAATCCCATCATCCACCCACAAATCCCCTCATCTACCCATCTGTCTGTTCAGCCACCTGGCCAGCTACATGCATTCACCCTTCCATCCATGAAATGACTATCTATCCATCCTATTCCATGGAAATGACTATATATATCCATCCAATGCAAGTTCAAGTATGCATCTGTTCATCCAATAAGTTACTCACCCATTCATTCATTCATTCACTCATTTTCTCAGTATTCTTTTACAAAAGTTTTAATTATTTTAAACTCTCAGGAGGATTATAATGCTCAACATGGAGGCAAATGGACTGTAAAGAATTTAAGGCTATACCTAGAAGGAACCAGAGGCAAGGAGGTACATGTAATTCTAGTTCAGAAATATAATCACCATGAATAACATGCTTTTATTTTTATCAAGTTAAATATTTAAGTTGATTACTAGACTGTGCAATTATTGAAAGTTTGAAAACTCTAGGCTGAATCTTGATCCATTCATGTTCAGTTAACAGACAAACTTTTTGATGACATTAACTGGTTAATGGTACATTCCCTGAAAGCTGTTCAGGTACAGTATATGTTTTAATCTGATGTATGTGGAACAGATGATAATAAGAGCTGGTTTTGCTTGTCATAATCATTCACCTACTCCAATTAATGTTTTGTTTAATTGATAACTCAATTACTCAATTTTTTTCAAATTTTATTTCCATTCACTTGAGATATTTTCACCCATCACTTTTTACTCCAAATTGATTATTTCAGAATGTTATTGCAAATGACAGACATTGCTTTGAATGTTATGGGTAAGTTTCAGGATTAATTTGAATATATTACGTACATTTTAGAGAAGGCATCACTTAATGTTTTTCTTATAATCTGATTGATGGTTGACTCAGTTATGACATTATCATTGATGATAACCTCAAGCCATGGCTAATAGAGGTAAATAAATTATGTGTATGAAAATATCAACGATTTATATTATTGAAATGCTGTCATTTTAAGCAAAAGCATGGTCTAGTCAGTACATTTTAAGTGTGCCTGCTAAACAGGTGACAGATCCAATACCATGGATTGATCTCCATCAGTTTTGAATGCTTGCTGCAACAGCTTCTGTCTTACATCCCTGGCAATTGTGAACATGGATGGGATAGACAGAGTCTCTTAGATGAAGGAAGCAAAAGTTATCTTTTTATTGCAATTGAAACTAATTGATACTACAATCTGCAGGTCAATGCATCACCTTCACTCACTTCAACTACTAGTCCTGACAGAATTATGAAGTACAATCTGATCCATGACACTTTGAACATTGTTGTACCAAATGGAGAAATCCCAGAGTAAGTATGCATTCAAATTACTGTTATATTTCTCAGACTACAGCAATGTAGTTCATCAATCGACAGCATGTTTGCTGGCAGCCTTGGCTATTAATACAAACAGTGGTTTTTGGTACACAAAAATCAATGAGAGATTCATGCTTTATACCTGTAGTTCTAATTTTAAGATCATCATGTGATGTTTAAACAATTCTGAAACACAGATGTCGAACCTAATAATCCATGTTTCCAGATGTCTGGCATTTTGACTTTTGCCTCTATAGGTTTCCTTGGGGATTTGATTGATTCCAAAAATCCAAATGGGCATAAGTTTGTCATTAATTTCTTTATTCCTTCTATGTAGTGTGAGATGGAACAAAATACCATCAAAAGAGGTTCTTGGGAGCTATGATGTTCTGTAAGTAGAATAGGAAAGTATGGTCTTTTTTCTTGAGATTTTTTGTGTATTTGTAAATTCTTGTGCTTAATGTCTGTTACCTCCACCTCATCATCCTTGGGTCTTCACTCAGTCTTCTAGGTGCCAATTAGTTAACAATCTAAAATTGTATTTCAGTATAAGGCAGTATTTATATGTTGTGTAGGTATGATGAAGAGCTTGCTCAGCAAGATGTGATTGATAGAGACCTTAAATCCAGAACAAGCCAGGGAAGTACAAGCCGGGGAAATAAAGATGGCAAATCAAGGCACACCACATGGAAATGACACCACACACCAAAATCAAACATTAGTAATATAGGACAGGAATGGCATATTTCTGCAACATTAAATTTAAAGTTTGCAATACATTTGAATAACATGGAACTGTGAACATGCCGACAGTACATGCATTTAATATTAACCATTCTTTTTAATTCATTTTGTTTTATGGGAAATTAAAAGGAACAAAACTGAAAAACCACTCCCAAGATGTTTAAGATAGGGAGGAAATATCATCACATCCTTGCTTAATTGTGGTTTGTTTCATTAAAGATTCATAAAATAAATACTTAAAACAAATATGTTGAACACTTTTATTTGGTTGTTTTTGAGAAATCACTGAACAGGCTACAAAAGAGAGTGATCATTTGAATGATTGTAGTAGAAAAAAATAGTCAAAACCAGAAGATGAACTGCACTGTAAGCATTCACGGTGGTGCATATTGGTACCTTAGTAGTAGATTAGACTAGCCCTTTATTTCTTTGGGAAAATGATGACTGGAATATGAGCATGATGCAGAACATAATCACTAACACTTCCTAAAATAGTGCGGCGTATAGCACCAAGACCTCTTGATCCCATTACAATCATCTGTGCATGCTCTTCTTTTGCGAGTTCGCAGATGGCCTCTCCTGGTTTACCACCTTTGATCAAGATCTTAGCTTTAAGCTGAAAATGAAAGGAATATTTAACACAATTATTGAGTTTATCTCTGGGTAATATGTTAATTAAGGGTGGACAAATCAGGCTACCAGCACCCAACTCTTTCAACTTTTAGTGGAGCCAATATGCAGCCCACTTCAGTAGTAGTTAGCCTACTTACTTCAGCAGCTTCAGCTTTTGCGCTATATTTCTTCTCCAGCTCCTTAAGCTTTTCTTCATGCACTCCAACAGTTTTGGCCCACTCCTCACAATTCATAGCATCTGATAAGCATAACAATGGTGAGTTTTAATTGACTACTACAATTCTAAAAAAGGTAAAGGTAATTTAATTTAATTAAAACTACACATAATCACCTACATTGGATTATTATTGGTTAAATTGACTAAAGTATAACCCTATAACCCTTCTGGCAATGTTCTCAGTATTGATTCTACATGGTTTCAGCTGTTGAATGACCCCAAAAAATTTCACAGTTTGAGTACTGCATCTTTAACATCATTGTTTTACCCATGGCTCTTACAACTGCAAAGTAGTTCAATTGCATAGTATCCCATGAATTACAAGGTACAACAAATAAATGAAAACTACTCTTCTGACGTCACAGTCATTAGCATATGGCATGGGAAAACCAGAACTTTAAGAAGCCACACTAAAACTATGAATTTTTTTAGACATTCAATAGCTGACACGTGTAGAATCAATTCTGAGAATATTATCAGAAGGGTTATAGGCACTTTTTAACAGTTTTTTTACATAAAGTCTATTAAACCTAGCAGGTAGACTTACGTGGCATCACAGGCTGGTGAATTTCATGGCAATGTCCAATAATTACTTCATCAATGTCATGACGAATGTTGGTCAAATACCCTAGAAAGAAAGAAAATGAAACCAGAGGTCAGACATCACTGTATTCTGAAAAAATAGTAAGCCAAATTGTCATTGATCTGTGAATATAAGATTTTATAGCAAAAAATAAATTTAAAAGGGTCTATACTACTAACATCTCATTTAATCTACCCATTTATTCAATTAAGCAACCATTCATTCGTCAACATAAATAAGGAAGGATAAAAATAATGGAAAGGGGTAATTATAGCATAATCAAGATGGCTGGGCTTTCAACTTATTTCTAGAAGATTTTGATCCAAACTCTTTGAAATTCATTAGAAAATTGAAACTTGGTTTTGAGTTTTAATTGATTATGCTGGTAGCTTTGTAGTGCAAGTCAATTCGCCTTTGTGAAATTGAAAGAAATACTGGTCATGTTTCTATCTCGTCCCCATAATCATTCCCAGAATCTAATGCAAGGTGGCGGCACCTTTACATCCTGTCCCCAAATTCAGCCCCACAATAGCCCACTTTTGATGTATGGTCGAGTGATTACACACAATAAGAACCGAATCGAGGCTCTGGGGAATAACAATGAAATAATCATAAGATCGAGCATGTTATGTTTCTTCAAGAAACATGACATGCTCAAGAAACAAAAAACATACTCAATCTAATCATTTACCAAGCAAATAACATCAAAATAATTGTCATTATTCTTTTGTTTCCCTGGAGCCTCGACTCGGATCTTATTGTGTGCAATCACTCAACCATATATCGAAAGTGGGCTATTCTGTGTAGCACAAGTTCCTTCCAGTCCTTGGCTAAATTTTGGAAAGGCAAATTCTGGAGTTCATTTTGAAACTGGTACTCTGGTCACATGAGCTGTTAGTAATGTGCCTGGTTGGATATTGAAATTTACATCACAAATAAACAAACTTATAAAATATAAAGCAGCATTTTCTTAACTCATTAGTAATAATATATATAAACATTACAAGTATAACATTACTTACACAGGTTTGATTTCATTGCTTTTAATAATCAAATTCAATTTTAGTTGAAAACCCATTAATTATGCTAGTCACGGAAACAGCAAAGATCAGACAACAATGCAAGCCTCACGCCTACCAAAGCTGTAGTCCTACGTTCTACAGCATTGATAACTCAAAGCTGAAGAAATGAAAGAAGAGGAGAGGGTAATACCCCACAAATGTATACAAAACTTAATCCCTTATTGTTCTTCTATTGTTATTGCGTCGTTTTCAAAAGACTTGCTTCAATCTAAAATAAAGTGGCGGGGTATTCTATAGTTGTTCCGAGGAGAGAAGTAAAATGATCTCAATGTGGTAGTTTTTTAGTTTTTCAAGCGTGTCGAGGCGTGAAAAAAATACGCAATATGGATTTGCATTCAATTATTTTAGATTTTCAAACACTGGACTAGGTGTGAAGTATATGTCAGCAAACAACTTGGTACAAAACGCCAATCCAACGTCAGAATGGCAAAATAAACTCTAAAAACTATGGAGAAAATCAGTGGTATGTTAGTACTAGCTCGTCCTTGCTCACAGATTAGTTAAGACGTCGTTATGAGTAAAACGGAATAAGTTAACTGGAACGAGTAAAACCTTCAAGACCAAGCCATAAATGTGGCGGAAAACGAGTGAAAATTGGTTTGGTATTGTTAGAACTCTAAACAAGCTTTAAATCGCCATCTTAAAACTGTTATATAATAGCTATTGAAAGTAGAAACAGCTACATTCCAAAGTCTTGCAGGAAATGATTAGGGTGCCCCAAGCACATTCTCCAAATATTATTTAATTACTTACAATCAAAAGCTGCTTCTGAATGATTACTAGCGTCCACTGGAATAAGGACAATTCGACCAGGAGAAGTACTTTTGTCAGCTTCTGCCATTTTTATTGAAGAAAATCCAGAGAAAATAACCGCAATCCTGTGAAGATCTGCACGCCTCTTATATCGCTTGCTCAACGTACAAAGTTATGATCAGTGACGTAGCTGCCCTCTCGTCACCTGGACCACCTCGTCCAGACCGGCACGGTTGTCGTTAACGACTGAAAAAATCTTGTTCCGCTATCTTTATTCTATTTTCATCCCTTTTTCTAATGCTGATTTCTTCAGGAAGAATTAGTCAAAGTGGCTCGTATATCACTTTACAGGACAAAGACGTAGGGGAGGGGGGTGGGGGACGTTATAGCGCACCTGGTTTATAGTTTGCGTTTTATTTACAAATAGTCATAATCATGTGTATTTTCAAAACAAAAATATAAGCATGCATAGTAAAGTTTCAAAACAGAAATCGAAATGCGCACGGATTTGAGTAGAGAATACTTGGAAAGCAGAACAGTGGAGGGTAGGTGGGGTGGGGTGTCGAAAGTATTGGTCGGAGGTTACTGTGGTGTAATGTGCTTACATTGAGAAGGAAAACTTAAGATTTAGATAATGAGAGAAAGAGAGAGAGAGAGAGAGAGGTGGTTTTCAAAAGAAGGAAGTATGATAAGGAGATATAGATCTAATATGAGATAAGGTTACCACGTCCGGTTCGTGCGCACGCGTGTGATACGTGATTTGCGTGATATGGGCGTTTTAACCGTGTTCTACTGGGTCTAGTTGATTTGCATATGGGATGCAGGTGCACAAGATGGCGGATGTTTAGAGATGTTGAGCGAGAAAAAACATCTAACATGAACAGCACTTCACTGCACAGGCCGATCATTCCCTAGCTAAACTACTCACAGCCAAAACAAGGTATTACTTTCACACAAATTTTCTCGTTCCAAAGATGGAAAAGTTGTTCGTTTTGCTCAAATCAAATTCGATTCGAATGACAGCAAAAAGTTTGCAGGTCAGCTTCGCTTCAGGTAGAATTTATAATTTTTGTCGAAAGCAAACGAAAAGCTTGGTTTATTTCATGTTCTTCAATAGAACAAGTGAATTTTTTTCCTATATTTTGCATTTCACTCTCAGATTTTTAATAGTAAATTCCTGTATTCGATTTTTGAAATTCTGACATTTTTGCCATGCAAGATCGAGAGCAAACCAGCTTATTTGTCATTGATTTAAATATGCATTAGTGTTTTCCAGTATGGATCAGGGAATGATAGAAGAATAGCACGGATTAAACTGCATGACCTCTGATATTATTGTTTTGTCATCAGCTTCAAAGTTGTGCTAATTAAGTATTGACTGTTTTACAGTATTTGTTCATATTTTCAAATTAATTTTTCCGTTATAATATCCATTTAGCATATTGAACATTCAGTGACAGATTGCTTTCTTGATAGTATATATGCATCTTTACTATAGGTGACTTGCAATCATTCCCAGGAGAATAAGATAACCAAAGGGCTATGTTGGATGACATAACAAAAGAAATAACTGATACTCTCTTGTCACGGCATGACGCACAGAAGTATTACCACTTAAATATGCAAATATATGAAAAGTGGTCATGCTTTAACACATTGTGCTGTAAGTTCATGAAGTATAGCAGTTGTAAATACCAGCAATTCTTTAATTTGCAATCAAGTAAGACAAAAGTTATCATTTGTTTTTTCTTTTCAGGAAGCCATTAAGATGTCAATGAGGCATATTGGTATCACTCCTCGGACTCCCCCACTCAGTCCTGCACATTCCAGTTGCAACCACTTTAGTTTTCCTCAACCACAACCTCTTCCTCCTCCTCCTCAAACCTCTCCAACTTCTTCTGCCACCCTTAATTTACTTGAAAGCATAACAAATAAACCACAAGAGAGCCATCATGAAGATCCTCAGCTATTATTGCCATTAAGGTCAAAAGAAGTGAACAATGGACTACCAACAGGAAGTGTTGAACAAACTCTCCTTCCTCCTCCCCCTCCTCCTCCACCACCACCACCACCACCACTTCCACTATTACAAAGTAATCAAGTTTTTGTGCCACCTCCTCCCCCTCCACCACCACCTCCAATGATTGTATCAGGAGGAGGCCACCCACCCCCACCTCCTCCCCCACCTCCTTCAATCCCAGGTCAAGGAATCCCACCCCCTCCCCACCTGCTACCATCTGTACCAGCACCTCCCCCTATAGGAGGCATGAGGCACACTCCTGCTGCTCAAGCCTGCAGAAAAAAGCCTGTCAAACCCTGTAAGTTTTTAATCTATACTGTCTTAGTTATGCATAATAGACTAGGCATGTTATTTTCAGAAAAGGCATTATATGTGTTATATTATGGTGGGGGGTGGGGTGGGGACAGCAATATTTTGAGCCTTGGCTACCAAACATTTCTTAACTCCTCTCTTTCTGTCTCACACCTCTGCAACTTAATAACCCCCTACAAGACTTGTCAAGATAATGTACCCCCTAAATTTTGCTGAACCACCCCACCACACCATAATGCTGTAAATGAAAGCCCACTAACTAAATTACTTTAGAAGTTACATATTGCTGGATGTAACTGAAAAGGGAAACTGATTACTTAAATACAAAAATACACCTGCCTAAAAGTCTGTTATTATAACTTAAAATGTAAAATATTTCAGCTTTCATGTTTTGACTCTGTGTATCATTACAAATTTGACCAGTCTTATAAACCATATTTTAGATTTCTACAGTTATTCTTTTTTATCTCACTGAGTCATTAATAAATTATTGTTAATAATTATTTCAGGTAAACCAATGAAGCCACTCTTTTGGAAAAGAATCCAACTTCGACAAGACAAACCAGGTTTTTCATCTGCTAAATCTCTGTGGAAGTCCTTGAAAG
>JAADYU020083788.1:0-13685 GCA_011763375.2 Heteractis magnifica
AGAAATGTATGAGTAGCGGTATGTGGAATATCAATTGAATCTTTTATTTGGAGAAGAGGGAAACTGGAAGGAAGAAATGGAGAAAGAAATGAAAAGAAAGAAAGAGAGAGAGAGAGAGAGAGAGTGAGAGAGAAAAGAGTAAGCCCAGGGGAAAAAAATGAAAGAAAGAGGGAAAGAATAAAAAAAAGAAATTAAAAAAGAACGAAGGAAAAAGAAAAGAAAGGAAAAAAGAAGAAAACAAATGGAAAGAAAGGAAAAAACAAAACAAAACAAAACAAAACAAAAGGAAAGGAAAGGAAAGGAAAGAAGAAAAAAAGGAAAGAAAGTTAAACAGTGAAGAGAGACGGTCTTTCGAAAAATAGAGAAAAGCCAAAATGGAAAAAATTAAAATAATTTTGGGAAAGAAAAGAAATGTAAGCTTAAAGAATACAAAGCGCGCGTTTTATTCAGCGAAAAACAAAAATGCTTCAAGAGGGAAGCAGAAATGCAACATTTCACTTTGATAAGCCGAGAGAACAAAGACGTGTCTCGAACTATCGCGATGCTATCGCCACGAGTAGTTTTCGGTAGAAGAAAACATTCAACTCAAGGAAGCAAAGAGTTCTTTAATATTTCACACTTTTACTAATTACCTCAAACAAAATCCTGTTATTTTCGGAAATGATTTTAGCGATCTTTTTTTTAAAGCCGAACTGGGCTGAATCAACACTGCGCCACTTTATCACTCGCCTAGAGCTAAGGCTTTGGACTCAAGTTAATGAATTAAACCAAGACATTAAGAGCTTAGCGCGCGAGTAAAACGTTTTCAAAAATTATCATTCTTGAAGGAGACAATCAGGCCATCTTTATATTACTTGGTAAATAAAAGACAAAGGTATATTTTTAGTTCTTCTGGTAGAAGTTCTGATATTTTTTGGATATGAAAGCGTAGAAAAATAATTTTGCTCTATTGTAAATGTACTCTTCAGCCAGGGAGCTCTTAAACCAACTTCAGTTAGCCTAACAGTAGCCCAATAATTGCGTTATTATAACATGAATATATATATATATTCATATTTTTTCGGTTAGATTAGTGAGTTTATTCGAGTTGATTGCTATGTTTTTTTCAAAGTTGATTGCCACGTTGCGATACGGGGAAAATTTCATTTAACCACAGTTCCTGAGGGAGTACGAACTCATCTGTTAAATAATTAAGAGAACTTATTTAAAATTTATTTATCAAGAATTGAGAGAAAAGTAGAAGCAATAGCGAAAACAACCTCTAAAGGCCCTTAACATGGTTTAATAACTTTTAGCTAATACTTGTGAGAAGCGCTGTTGCGAGGCAAGTTTCACGGGGGGAGTTACACGGTGCAATGGTATTGCGAAACTTTTTTCGCGACACAAATTTCAGATAAAAGTAGAAATACTTTCTACATGTGCAACGGAAACATGTATAAGTTTCACAAGGTCATTGCACCTTGTACAGCCAACATCCCCGTGAAACCTGTCTCGCAACGCCGTTGTACACAAGTTTTAGCACCTGACGTTTCACCGTACAACTGGGGTTTAAATCTTAAGATTTTGACGCAGTGGTCAGAACATTCAAACTGTACGTTTCTGATGTGCTGTAATTTCAGTGGATCGCTCAAGTTGTCTTGAATTTATAGGGAAGAATCTGTTTAGAGCCATATTTGGGCATGATATTAGTAGCATGATCAACTAACTAACTATTGAATACTGATCAATGATGATAAATTTTACACTTGACATTTAGAAAAAGATCGTTGAAAATACGACAGAACAGGCTAGCCGAAAATGACCCTCGAAGTAAATTGAATGGTCAAAAAAAGGAGAGGAAACGAATAAAATGGAAAGAAAAGGAAAGGAAAGAAGGAAAGGAATGTGAAAAGGTAAGAAGAGATGAGATGTGAACAAGAAAAAAAGCGAGTTTTAATTTTAAAAAATGGAAAGATTGAGAGAGAAAGAAAACAGAAATGTAACATTAAAATAAAAAACATTAAATCACATAATTAATATAAAAAATAAATACTTCAATGAGGTTAGATATTGTTTTATTTCATGTTTATTTTCATCGTCTAACAGAGGCATCGTACGCCACAAACCGACAAAGACAAACGTGATCGTTATATCATCACGATTCAGAATTTCAGCAAAATCCTTGATTTTCTTTCTTGTGTTCACAAATAAAAACAAAAATTGCCATCATCCTGCTTTCCAATAATATTACTGTGATTTTTATACTTGACTGACTATTCTTTTAGTTAAATTTCCATATCTATTGGTCCTTGCTTTTAAAATCTGAAAATGAATACAGATATAGGGGTAAATAAAGCCGGGTATCAATCTTAAGCGATAGAGAGGTAGTCGATAAGAGAAGTCTTCAGTAAGCGAGGTGGTCGTCAAGCGAAGTGTTCGATAAAAGAGGTGGTCGATAAGAGGGGCTGGTCGATAAGAGTGGGTGATCAATAAGAGGGGTGGCTGGTAAACGAGGTGGTCGAGGGGTGGTCGATAAGAGAAGTGGTCGATAAGAGAAGTGATCGATTAGCGAAGTGGTCGATAAAAAGGGTGGTCGATAAGAGAGGTGGTCGGTAAGCGAGGTAGTTAATAACAGGGGTGGTCGGTAAGCGATGTGGTCGCAAAGAAAGGGGAATAGACAAAAAGTCGTAAGGCTTGAAAGTTAATTGTAAGAACAAGCAAGCCCCTCCCCCTTCTCCCTCCCACTCAATCTCATTCCCAGTCCCCTACTTATCAAGGGTCAGCTGGTCGGCTGTGCAAGCTAGTGTGCACCGCATTTGTTGCGCGAAAATCCCAATAACCTAGACTATACACCAGGCCACCTCTTTCATTTAAAGCAAGGGACGGTTGCAGGGGTCAGCGGTAATAGCCATTTTTAGAGGAGAATTTTCTAATCCTAATGCCGGAAATGTTCATTTTATTTTCTGATTAAGATATTCTCAAGCGTTACCGAGAAACAAAGAAATAAAGAAATAACACCCAAGGGAAAGTCACGTGATATGAAGTGGGAAAAACATGCTCAAGCTGGTAAGGTCTATTGTTAAAAACAGTCTTACTTCTAGATCTCTTTCGTAGAAATTCTTTGAAGGCATCTTTCAGTTCTGATGCAGGAACATGATCAAAGTCGCTGCCATACTGTAGTCTGATTGGATCGTCCATGTTGGATGATTGTCTGGCTTTTCGAAGATCTAGTGTTCGTCCCTCTCGGAAAAATGACATCGCGGTTCGTGTAAAGAGACTGAGAACTAGGACTAGAGCGATTGCAGAAACGAGGCTCTTGCTGGTTGCCATTGGTAACTACAAAAGAAACAAAGTTTGAGATGAGACGGCCATATTTACTGGGCTACCTGTGTAATATTCTTGGCCTAATATATATACTGAAGATATGTCCTCTATGGTACACAGCCCGACTGTGCGCAGTGTTTCATGGCTGCGTGTGAAGGCACTGTTGCCTCGAGTGTTCTAACAGCCATCACGCCTTTTCTGCTGAAAACGTTTCTAGGTGTACGAAGTGCCCCTCACAGAATTAATAACGATCAGCAGAGTTCGCTCGTCAGCAATGCGCCATCGACAGCTTGCGTGTAGCTGCGCCCTCCGACGACACATAATCGCTCCATGCAGTTTAATAAGATTTTTGTCTAAAGTTCGTCCGGTTCGTTTCTCACACGTTCATGACGAAATTAGTAATATCAAAACTTAACTTATAATGGCAGAAAAGTCTCAAGAAACACTAAAACACTTATAAAAAGGATAATTTAAATTTCACGTGTCTCGGAGTGATACAAACAGCAACGCAGCCTTAGAGTCGTAAAATACTTCATATTAAGCTGAACACAGAACGTACTTAAGCTGCATTCATTATGTATGGCTGAAGGGGAGGGGCAGGTGAAATTCAGGGGGGATCTGAAAATTTTCTTATCAGTTAATGGGTGGATTTCAAATTTTTTTGGGACATTGAGGGGATGCAAAATTTTATCAAAGCCTACCCTGGGGGGATACATGATTTTTTTCTTGTTACAAGGCAGGGATCTTGAAATTTAATAAATGCAGCCTTAGTCTTCTAACAACCTGAAACCCATTTGAAAAAAAGAATTTACATAAAAAGCCCAATTCTAAATAAACTGCTTGAAGTGCTTTTAAATTCCATCCACGACTAAATTGCCTATATTTTAGGAGATATTGGACTTTGAAGATCCCTTTTGACTTATTCGTTAAGAAACACTCAAATGCAAGAGGTCGTCTGCCACCCAATTTGAAGACACGAAAACCTTTTGTTTCATTATTGTTCTTGAAGCGAGGTGAAAACATTCAACCAACGAAAGAGCGAAATATATTGCGCATGACTCTTGGTTTAAGGGTTACAAATTCATCATGGATGATCACTCTTTGTAAATCTTTACAATAGCAAAAAAAAAAAAAAAAAAAAAAATCTTTATTCCCTAAGTCGACAGTGTATGAAAATTTCTAAATATTCAGTTGCTGCTTTCTGTAGTTGTCGGGTTGTTGCTGTTGTTTTTGTTCATGGTTGTTACTGTTTGTTGTTGTTGCATTGTTATTGCTGTTATTGTTGCTGCTGTTGTTGTTGTTTGTTGTTGCTGTTGTTGTTGTTTGTTGTTGCTGTTGTTGTTGTTGTTGTTGCTGCTGCTGTTGCTGTTGTTACTGTTGTTTTTGTTCATGGTTGTTACTGTTTGTTTGTTGCATTGTTATTGTTGTTATTGTTGCTGCTGTTGCTGTTTGTTGTTGCCGTTGTTGTTGTTGCTGTTGCTGTTGTTGTTGTTGCTGCTGCTGCTGTTGCTGTTGCTGCTGCTGTTGCTGTTGTTGTTGTACCCTGCTAGGAGAGCGTCGTCCTTTGACCTTCAAAGATACCTAGTACGGTTAAAAAATCTGCCTTACAATTTTCTTGCTTAACTTTTAAAAAATATTCAATGAAAAAATTTTTGGTCTTTTTTTCCTTACCTTAAAACAAACCCGACATCCAAAGAACAGTTATGAAAAGAAAACTAAGCTACTGATTTCCAGTTATTAAGTTTAAACTTGAATATAAGTAGGGGGCTTTCCTAATATTGAGGTAAATATACTTACATTGCATCTAAAACGACAATACTGAAGTGAAGAAAAAGCTATCGCGCTCCTAAGCACTCGAAACCAGCTTCTATTGATGGTTTTATTGGATTTTAATCTTTTTAAGAATGTTGAAAGCCTTTTTGACTCTTGAGCGTTATTTTAGCTTAGTTTTTGAGAGCATTTAAAACTCATTTGGAAGAAACGTTTCGAGTAATTTAAAACGATTTTAATTAATCCATGTTTTGGCTATTGAGTTTACACTTCAACATCGAACTTCATGTCGAATGAGGGAGTGTTCTTTGAATCCTAAATAAAAAATTGTAATGACGGAAAAGCAATGTCAGGCATAGAAAATGGATAAAAAAAAACTATTTCAGTAAAGAAATATTTTCGTTTTTGTGGTCAATGTTACGAGTTTAACTAGAGTCTAGTTTTCGTTTGGTTTTTCTTTAAGACGAATTAAGAAATCGTAAAACGTAATATTAAGATATAATGTTGAATAAATTCAATATTATCAGGATAAACCGCTCTAAGTAGTTTCAGCTTTTAGAAATACACTTTATAAAATCCATGCCAACTTACCAAAGAAATTAGTTTACGAAAGCGTTGCTCAAATGTTCCGTGGTTCGACTGGCGCCGATTTCCAAACTCACAGTGTCGTTCTAAAGGTGTGTAGAATATCTTTTATAGCCGTTTTTTGTTTACTTCTCTTACGAGTCGTACTTCTTTTTTCGAGCAGCAATTAAGTGATAGCCAAGATTCGATCCCTCGATTACATAAATTGCTACACTGATAATGGCAATTTTGTTAAACCATATTTTAAAAATAGCTCCTCAAAGATCTTGCCACGACAATGGGACAATTTGCGAAAACAGATGAGACCCCAGATAAGACGATTTGCCTCTGATTACTAATTCCTACCAAACAATACAAAGAGATGTAGAAAAGAATGGTAAAACTAGCTAACCAGAGGCATTTTCTCTGGCCCCTCGCGTTTATATAACTGCCAAAAGTAGAGACGCTCAAACACACAAAAAGTCAAACTGTTTCAATTTCCTGCTTGTATTTCACGTAACTTTTCACCTGTTTTGGATTGTTGATCAAACTTCTTCCTCTTTCGTACAAAAAAGACCTCGTTAGGGCTTTGTTTGGATTCTAACCTGAGGATGTTCTGAGAAATGGAGTCATTGATGGCAGCGATAAATGTGAAGGACTTTCCCACACACGTAGAGTTCGAATCCACTGCCCTTTTGGCAAATTGCGAAACGTATCCTACTCGAAGATGAAAAAATTAAACAATATTTTCTCGTTTCCTCTCAAAAAACCCTACCCTGTCAGCTCCATATCAAAGAGTTGGATTAAACCACCCTTTATTAGACGTGTTTGGCCATAACTTTTGAGAAATTTGCAAGTCTTCATAAAAAATGGATCGTTGATAATATCTTAGGTGATAAAGACTCAATAAAAATTCAGACATTACATGTAACTGAGTTTTAACCGGGCCAGTTTAGGGCATGAGGAAGTTTTTCAGTCATTAGCTAGAGGATACGCATGAATTAGATCCGTTCTCTAAGCCAATGCTTGCTTTTCCCCCGATAAACGCGTTACAAGACTAGCTCATTGTAGTGGTTCTGCCCTATTTATTAGTAATACGTCCTGTTCAAGTGGTTTAGAGCCTTATAGTAAACACAAGTGTATTATGAATTAAGCTAACCAGCTCCTCTGTAAGCTAACGGAATGAAATTGCTGTTCTTTCAAACACTCAGAGAATCGACTGGTGGCGTGGTGTCGTTCTTCAAAACTTAAGAGTTTTTGACAAAAACTCTTTTCAAATTAGCCATTCTATCCGCTACACATAACTAATGCGTGATCACTTTAAGATGAGGGATGGATTCTTTGAGTAAAATACAATTGTCAATGAGTTTTTAGAGGGAAATCTAGGAATCGTTCACTATGAGAATAATAAGGCATTTCCTTTGCGTGATTTGATACGTATGTAAGCGGATTAGAGTCATTAAAGAATGTACTTGTAGGCCCTCAAGAAACATGTGAATCTTGAAGATTTAATACAAAACTCTCGAAATGAATATGCTTTGTAATGTAAGTCACAATTACGAAAAAAGCAAAGAATTTTCATAATTTATTTAGTCGTTTTGAAGTTCATACGCTGAGAAACGGATGTAATTTATAGTGAAGAATAGCCTCATTTTCTGCTCTGAAGGATAGCGTTTTCTCGTCTGCTGGGATTTGTATCACAGAACAAGTACGTTAAGAGTATATAAAGCATGAATCAATGAAACAGATATAGTATAAAAAAACGAAACAAAGCACTTCCGGCTCTATTGCTGTTCCTAAAGAGTTCATTAGTTAGTTCCTGTGGGCGTTAACAAAAAACAAGTCAATCTCTTATCTCACTGATGTAGTTAGAGAGCGATAATCTGTCGTAGTTTTAATGACTTATTAGCATTTAGATGAAGATATAGATTCGACTTGATGAGCCTTTGTATCCTGAATAATGATGAGGTGAGGAAGATTCCTGAATGATGATGAGGCGAGGAAGATTCCTGAATGATGATGAGGTGAGGAAGATTTCCAGGGGTAAAGGAAACCATTGACAAAATGTTTTAGAATCTCATGGATCGAGAAAATATATGAAAACAAGAATAATATCACTGAATTTCTCGATAAAAAGGTTGGAAATGAGTGGACAGAAAATAAAAATAAATGGCAGCCATGTTGGATGATGTTCACTATAGGTGGTTTGGAATCATTCCTAAGGGAATAAAAGTGGCAGCCATGTTGGATGATGTTCACTAGAGGTGGTTTGGAATCATTCCTAAGGGAATAAAAGTGGCAGCCATGTTGGATGGTGTTCACTCTAGGTGGTTTGGAATCATTCCTAAGGGAATAAAAGTGGCGGCCATGTTGGATGATGTTCACTATAGGTGGTTTGCAGGGGCGTAGCCAGGGGGCCCTGCCCCCCCCCCCCCCATCCTGTTGGTAGGTTTTTTTTAGCGCGCTTGATAGCAAATATGTTAGTGTGAAAGGCACTGAATCCATCATTTCCACTCAGCAGTTGTATCAAAGAAAGTCATCGTCACGCTGTAGAAACCTAAACACCTAAGTAGTCACGTGATAAGTTCACGTGACTTACCGATGTTCTGAAAACGGGTTTTGTCCCTCCCCGGAATTTATGTAACTATTGTTGTCAGTCTCATTGACCATCTCAGACCAACGTAGGGTTTCTAACATAATCACATTTCATATTCATGATATTGAATTAGATGAATCTATACTACTTTCAAAAAGTAAACACAGTCTGCAAAATAAACACTCCCAGTTCGTACATATTTAAACTGTGAAAAAGAAACTTTTAAGTAACCATGTTTATTCGTGTCAAACTCATGCCCTTAATTTTAAAGCGACTAAAGACTCACTTTTGGAAATACTCATTTTACTTAGTCAAAGCAGCCTTATAATTTATTAATGATTTGATAGAATTTCAAAACCAAAACAAAACTTGTCAGCAATAGATACGAGGTACATTAAGTGAATGCGTGTTTTTTGAACTCTTTGAGTGAATGGTATGTGGGAAGCCATTTCAGTGCTACCGTTGAATCTTCTATGTTACATTTGCATGTACCTTTCTACCTTTAGCTGGAAATAGCGCTGCCAGTTAGTAACTGCTTCCGTATAGTCATGATATCCTGTCATTCAGTGTTTACTAGTAAAGGGGAACACACGAACTTGGGAAACACTTTGAGTGATCTACAGTTTCGTGGGAAGTTAAGAATATTTACATTCAACATTACAACCTGTAAACAGATGTGATCTTAACTTCCTACGAAACTGTAGTTCACTCAAGGTGTTTCCCAAGTTCGTGTGCCTTCCCTTTACCAGCCATCACCCTTGATGGAAAGGATGTCGTGGCTATATGGAAACTGACGCAGTTACTTGGCAGTGCTATTTCCAGACGATCTGAAGAACACCGAAAGCTAAATGCAAAGAAAGATGTTGAGTTCCCATGCAAAACAAATTTTGAATATTTCATATCTTAGTTTAACATTTCACCGTTGAATCTGATTCGGATGTGCTCATATTTTACTAATGTCATTTTTTTTCAGGCATTTAAGCGGCAAGAAACTTAGACGAAGTTCTATAGTCTTGGCTCAAAAATTGGTTCAATTTTTAATCAGTTTTCTACCGTCTAAGCTTTTCGCAAGAATATGACACTCGACTTCAACATTGAATCCAAAATACCGCCAGATTTTGTTTTGTGGATATCTTTATGTATTCAGTGAGGCCGTCAAAATCGGTCGCAGTAAATGCCATTCTTTGCGTCTTTACTGAAAAAAGGGCGAAAAGAAGAGAAAAAGAGAGTACACTGAAAAAGGACAAACCACGGACATACTATACTGGATTAATATTAGTGTAGTAGTATTACTATGTGTTATATACCCTACCAGAATTATTGACTACAGAACTAGTCACGTCAACCTGATCATTCTCATTAATATATTATTGCATTAATTGGTATCAATATCAGATTAAATTATTTGAGCCTTAAATGAGACATTTTGGTTTTGCCATGGTCTCAGTATAATTTAGCAGTAAGGTTTCAAACTTGGTTTTAAATAATCAATGTACTACTATGTACACTTGCAATATTTTCGATATTGTTTCACGACTACCTTGCTGTTTCTTATCGATGCTTTCTCTTCTATTAGCCTTAATGTCTGAAGAAGTACTCAACAATTAATAGTGTCTTTAAGTCGCTGGACAGCTCGGCTAGAGTGGCTAGATATCTTGAACAACTACCCGAGACAAAATGGCGGAGTTTTTGAGATGATATTTCGTCGTTGAATGACTCGGAAGTTTTACTGGCAAGCAGGACTTCTATTGTATATTATTATAGTACAAATGTACTTTTTTGCTTGTCAATAGATTTTTTATTAACAAGGAAAATAATAATGTAAAAAATGTCTTTTTTTTTTTTTTAGTTTTCGCTCTTCATGGCCTATGGATGCTAGCTAACCGGGATTGTATCGTACTGAACTGAACTGAAGTAAGTACTGAACTAGTCACCGAACATAATAATATGATCTCATAACTTCATAACTTGGACATTGTTTAGGATTTTATGCTAAATTACAATAAAAATAAACTTTCGATAAGCCAAGTATAAATGTAATTTTTTTGAACGAATGTTGTACATGCCTACCTGCACGTTCTGCGGAACATTAATTTCATGTGATGTTAAGTTTTTTCTTCCCAATTGAGGCTTCGAACTCCGTAAAAAATACACGATTCGAATTGAAAGGCCCAAGTCAAAACTATAAACCATAGCTGATCGTTTTAGACGCAATTTTTGACGTATTTCAGAATGTTTTGGCTCTAGCAAGGAAGTTAAAGCTTAGTTTTGAATGCAAGCCAAGAAAATTAAAGACAAGA
Organism: Heteractis magnifica; assembly: GCA_011763375.2. Lineage (NCBI taxonomy): Eukaryota > Metazoa > Cnidaria > Anthozoa > Actiniaria > Stichodactylidae > Heteractis > Heteractis magnifica. Next base: position 10,534 of record JAADYU020083788.1, read on the forward strand.
TGAAAAATTTCCTTAGTTTACCAAGAGTTGTTGAATTATTTTTTCCTTCTCTTGCATTTCTATTGTATAGTTAAAGTCTTAAGTTTCGCATAGTTGTGTTAATTGCTTTTGTGAGAGGTGACTTTTACAAAATCTTGTATCTTGCGTTCAAAAATGAAAGTCGGTTAGAGTTCCTGTTTATGTTTCGTATTATTTGTTGACCTCTAACTTAATCTTAATTCCATAACCAAATAATAGGATGTAGTTTTTCAAGGTTGCCGGCCCGAATGATTGCGTCTGATATAATCCACATACGACTGAAAATTCTGAAAGGCAATGGAAGTACACAGGAAGGAAAAAAAAAATAAATAAATAAAAAGTGCTCCAATGTACAAGCCTTGAAAATAGTTTTCATATTGTTAAAATTCTAAAATGACAAAGCTTTTTACGTTACCTTGCAGAACTGAAGAGTGGGAACTCAACTCAACTTTGTTGGGGCTTTTACGAATGGTTGTAATATACTGAGAGAGCTTTCTGAGTTTGTTTATATAGATTCCCGCGGTAAACTAATGACTCAGCTGATACACTCATCGCGCAGGCGTGGCAAATCGTCGTTTTTGTAACGGTAGGAGTGGGCACTCTTACACCCAGCAGGACACCTGCGTTGTAGTCAACTCAATCAAATACGACCTTCCTGAAACTTAAATTGAAGAAATAAAAGCTACGGGGAGTGTGCCATCTTTTCAAAGGCATTTCCAATCATTGTCCATGACAGTTGAATGGCTTTCTTCAAAGTCCATTGTTTTGATCAATTTTCATGAAGATAATTAGCGTTGAAAATAATAGCCCAAGCGTTTAAACTACAACCCAGTAATTTCCGTTATTTGATTATTATGACTAAACTGTGTCGGCCTAATGTACAAGGCTCGCTCAAATTGGTGAACACACAAGTTGATTGTAAACTTCAATAAGGAAATTGGAAGCATACTTAGGGACGCTTAAAGCTGTCAGGAATGTGTCGTAATTTGGTGGAAATATTCGCTGTAATGGACTTTGAAATGCGGTCGAGGAAGAACTTTTTGAAACGCTTTTATTGAGGAATGAAAAGGTTGGTGTAGAATTAGTCAAGGTGCTTCCGACTGTCACTCAACATGGATTCGTGGAGTGAATGTAGTGAATTGAAGTGAATTTGTGCGTAAGTCAGAGTGTTTTGGGTGAACCTATGAAGCATAACACAATGATCTGCGCATCAAAATTAATGCGTTTACACCTTTCTACCATCCTTTCGTTTCTTTTTCCTTTCTTTTTTCTATATTTTTTTCACTTTCTTTCTGTTTTATTCACTCCGCCTTCTTATTTCCTTGTCATTTTTTCTTAATTCATTTCTTATATCTTATTCTTCCATCCTTTTTTACTTTCATTCTTAAATTTCTCATTCCGTCTTTTCTATTTTTTTACTTTCCTTTTTCATCTTCTTCCCGTTTTCGCTTTCTATCATCCAATTCCTTAATTTTGGTCAATACGTTTACGACACTATCAAAATAGAATATCAAAATACGCAAAAATTATGTTTATTCCTTAGGATATTCTTTTTTCTGCTTCGAAATCTTGCCACTTCAAATCACTACACTGATATCATATAATCACCTGCAGCAACTCATAAAACAATGGATCAATTTAACTTTTATTATTTGTAATTACCAACGAATAACCTGCTACATTCGGTCGATTGCTTCATTGTAGCTTTTCCCTTTTCCGGCTATTTTCTTCTGATATGATCCTGACTCTAATTCTGCTTATTTTCGAACAATTCGTTTCCGCTAATTTCACAATTTAAAATTGAATGCCGGTTTTCTGAATAAAACCTATTTCTTTTTGTTTCGACTTCCCTAGCTTTCTTTCTGCTTTTTGTTTTGTTCGCACCAAATTCCGCTGAATGCTTTCGAGTTTGAATGCTCTTCTCTTTCTACTTCTTGTAAACAGGAAAAAAAGGGATTTCGCCTCGCACTTCTTGGTTTTGTGACATTGAGATTTGATTTTTTCATCGTGAGAACCAAAAACTTGGTAGTTTACTAATCATTTTCCACTGTTTCCACTGTTAAAATGCAAAACGACCAAGAAAAGAAGAAGAGGAAGAAAAACTGCTGGATGAAAAGAATAAACTATTAACTACTGGGTCAATCAACTCTAGAGGTGGGCTGAATTCTATCACAACATATGTGCACCCTTTTTGAATTGTTTTTGTCTGTTGATATATAATTTGAGGCATCTCAGCACTCGTCTGGAGAGTTCTTTACGGGAAAGAGTGAAAAAAAAGATCAAGATGGAAAGACACAACTATGGAAATGTATCGCAGGTGCTAAGTTCAAACGTAGTTTATACAAATAGAAAACAAAATGACCTATAATGGAAAGGTAATAAAATCTCGAAACATTTACACGGACTGTATCCTTTAAGATATAGATAGTTTTCAGTCTTTCCTTTCTGTGAATATCGTACAGCTTCCAACTTGGCCTCGTCTGGGCTTGAATCATTAGCCTTCAGTACACACATCCTTCAAGCACGTCTTCCGTTTTCTGTTTGATATTTGTCTGTAGGAATCGTAAGTCTGCCGAGTCATGTCATATCGTCACTATCTGAAGCTTATAGAGCATTTATAATTGACCTCTTTCATAATGGCGGCAGCTAATTAGCATAATTTTTTAAATTTTAATGTTTCATAAAATATTTGGTCTTTCATTCGAGAGAAGATGATTTTCCAAGTAAAATTTGAAAGTTTGAAGAAAAAAGTTTGAATCCTAAAGGATTTACAAGCATTTTAAGTTGTGAGAAACCTTAGAAACGAGGCCACCAAGGCCTGGTCTCTCAAATCCATACAAAGTTATCTAATTTTGATCCACAATATCTTTTTGAATTTTGAATCTATGCCGTTCAAACTTTCCAAAAGTTACTGAGTTTTAAGAGTTTTTTCAGATGATATGTTATATTATTGAAGGGCCATTACAAATAAGGTCTATTAAACATTAGAAATAAGGTCTATTTATATAGAGGGGACTATGCTGATGTAAAACTTTTTTTGGTTAAGTTTTTTGGAAGTCCCCCTGCCATTTTGAGTTAGTTTTTTCTGAGTTTCTCTTTAAATCATCACAGGCCTCTCCCCTCCCCCATGAAGG
>JAADYU020083899.1:0-13684 GCA_011763375.2 Heteractis magnifica
GGGAAAAAGCAAGGGATATGATCCCTTCTCTTTTTTCAGTCCTTAGCTCATTGATGCAAATGTAAACGGTTAGAAAACAAGTTTTACCTTTAACTACATCGGTAATAAACAATATCTTCCCTGGCTCTTCTCCAACAGTTTGAGCAATGTTCTTGTAACTATCAGATTCTACTTTTAAACCAATCTTTGTATCAAAGTGTCCACTAAAATACTGCAAAAGATTGACAAGAATGAATGAATGAATGAACAAATGAATGAATGGGAATGAATTGTTTGAATTAACATCAAACCTGTAGTAAATCTCCTTTGTTAGAATACTTGAAAAGAAGTCTTTGTGCTTCCACGCTACCAGATGAGTAGATATAAACTTTTAATCCAGAGGATGTCCATTCTTTGAGAGCTGGCACAACATCATCATAAATCCTGTTGAGAAAATCACATCCCATCTTGGGCTAGTTGTTGGGCTTCCTGTGATAATACACCACAGATAGCCCAACAAACCACAGGTTATCCAGAATACCAAAAGTGCAGCTCTCACTAAGTAAAAATATTTGAAAACTTACTCTCCCTTTATTTCACCATCTTCATAAGCTTTTTTCCAGATATGCCCCTGAAGTTGTTTTAAGGCAGTTATCTTGCGATCAGAATCCATTTGCCATAACACATTATCCACAACTGAGTTTATAATTTTTTCCCTGAAAAACATAATGAACCTTCATTTCATTACAATCATTACTCTATGGAAAAACCCTGTCTTTGAATTGTGATCTATGGAAACATTATTTTTTTATTGTTAAGATTAGTATTATTCATAATGCAGTCTTACTTGGTGGGCTCATCAATACTGTCATAATCTTTGTCGTACTTGAGTATTGATATGGCACCATCTAAATCTTTGTCCTTTTCTGCCTTAGAAAACAAAACTTGATCAACACAGGGGCGTAGCTAGGGGGTCCTAGGGTGCCTGTGACCCCCCTTTGTAAGCTAAAGGAGTGATTTTTTTTTTGGTTCAGCATTTCGGAGACTCAAACAAAATGGCATTTGTTTTGAATTTGGGACCCCCCCCTTTGGAAGACCCTGGCTACACTCCTGCAACACTTCAATCTTTGGAAAGAATAGATCCTGGTTTAAAATATTAACTCTAGCTGGGAGGAGGGGGATGGTGTTCCTACTGGCTAATGCACCAATCAATGTAACATCCCCCCCCAAAAAAAGAAACATGGTATAAATTGGGACTTGGAATTTAATGCTTGTGAAAAGGGGAAAATGCTGATCCAATGCCCCTGCACATTCTCCTCTTTTGGGTTTACCTTGGTGTAAGAACCTCACAACTGACATCACAACTTAACCTCCTTTAGTCAGTGTACAGCTAGGTGGCTATGCAGTGAGATATTGATATTCATATATCCTAAGATCCTATATGAAGTGGCTATGTGGCTACACAGTGAAATGAATATTAATGATCTGACTGCATAGCCATCCAGCTGAGCGAACAAGTAGCTGCGCAAAGCATTGTTGGACAAAACCTCCGGTCCTCACTCTTTGCTTTCAAAATCACTTTTCACGTGGTTTTTGGATAACCCAAAGATAAAATTTCACTCTGTTTAATACTTTTGGACTTTTCTAGGCCTCAAAATACAACGGATTAAATTTCCAATTGTTTTCAGGTTGAAAATCGTGCTTGAACATAGGGCCGGCCATGAAAATTCCCAATGGACTGTGATTGGTTACTGAATTTTTTTCCGCTCAGCTGGATGTAGCCACTTCATATAGGATCTTAGGATATATGAATATTAATGATCTCACTGCATAGCTGCATAGCAGTATTGGTTGTTCAGACTACTTTTAGTGACTTCGTAGCCAGTAGCCATATAATGAAACTAATGCAGGTAATGGATGACGTCAGTTGTGAGGTTCTTACACTGCTGGCAGGGATTCAAAAGAAAGTGCATAGTAGGCAAATAGCCCCACATTTCCCCAGTTATGCCTGGGTTTGGGGGGGGAGAGGTTTACATTGACTGGTGCATTGTAAAAATCACAGTCACTTGAAAGAGGGTACAAGTTTTGCAATGTCAAACTAAGGGGGGTATGTGTTTTTAGGGGGCTGAAGCTGTAGATTTATTGTTTTTTTATTTACAAAATAGACATTTGTTCCCCTGCAGCTATAATTCATAATGGCCCCTCCCCTCCCTTTCACTCGACAAGCTATCCCTTGGGGACTGTCATTTATTACGTTGTAGGGGGCAGTGAATTTGTATAAAAAAACAAGCGAAATTTGTACCCCCTAAATTAAAAAAAGAACTTACCCCTTATCATCATTCCCATCATTAACTATATATCATGTCGGATCGTATGCGAAGTTCGTTCAAGTTATATTTAATAGCTTTAAATCAAAAGTCAGTGTGTTGCATGAAAATCTAAAACTGTACCCTCCTATTTTCTGCAATTACAAAAAATGTACCCGCCAATTCCAGCTGATTTTGAAAAATGTACCCCCCTACAAATCCACCACCCCCTCTACGACGTAAATTAAACGATCGGTCCCTTACCTGTTGTCGAAGTGCACTGATGTCTTGTTGACATTCTTCCGTGTTCCAGTTCTTTTCAAGGTACTCTTGTACATTCTTTCTGACATATGGAAATAAGGTATCCTACAAACAGAAAACGCCTACGATAGTAAATTCTTCCGAGAAAATATACTTAACTTAGTAAAAATTTTATCCAAAGCTGTACCTTAACAAATGTTATCGGGGTTGTGGTACCCTCGATATCTAAAAGTACAACAGTAAATGAGACGTCGTTACGATCTCTCTTTACTTTAGCCTGCGTAGCGGCCTTCCAGGGGTGGGCTATCTTTAGTTTTGTAATATCACCAACTTTGGTAGCCATTTTGGTTCGTCACGTGTTGTTAACGTTCCAGTCCGTTTACATACAAAAGACCTACCAAACCACAGGCAGCCCAAGCTATGTTTCTGTGTATGTTTTATAAGAGAATGTATGGCAGTCATGATACAGATTTTAAAAAAAACCCTCAACAGTTTGCTTCAAAAGTTGCTTCAGTCACAATTCATACCTTCTTTAGTCTTCTGTCGGAGTTTCAGTGTCATTTGAGGCCGTTTTAGCAGTTTTTTTCTTGATCCTACCTCCCCCCCCCCTCTTAAAAAACGACAAACTAAGTGACACAAGTTCTTTGGAAAAGTCATGTCACTTGTTTCTCAGTTCACACTTTCTCTGGTAAAGTGGTTCCCTAGATTAGGTGAATCACCCAAATCGTTATGTAACTGTTCAACATGTTAATAAATTCACTCTATCGGGACAGAATGTGAGAATTTCTGTGCAGTGTCACCAGCTTAAGATTATCAGAATTAAGATTATCAGAACTGAGTGGCCAACTTTCCTTCAAGTCAGGCCATGGAGCTTTCATTTCATCCCATTTTCATCCCTGCCCACTGTTCTGTTAGTCCCATTTTCGTTTCCACAAGAAAAAATCAATACAAATCACAGCATTGCATGGCATCTTGTTTTAATGAGAAAAGATGTTTCATGAAAGTAACATACCATAATGAAATGTCAATAAACTTCAATTAACCTAGTAAAACTCCTCAAATAGCTTAGTCTCAGTTACTCAGACCCCATTTGGCCAACCCTTTACTACTGAGAGGATCTGGGAGAATTGTTAACTAAGATTAATTGTAACATTAAAAATGGAATCTGACCACATCTGGGTCAGATGATGATAGGTTATTTCACTATATACGTCATTTTGCTGCAGCCTATCACCAACAGGCTCATCTGCTTCAAATCAAAACAAACGCCATTGTAAACATTCAGAACTTAATCAACAATTCTCACAGACTCTCTTTCAGCAGTTAAGCATTGGCTGAGAGGGGTCTGGGTAACCAAGACTACAAATAGCTGTACTTGGTACTGCACAACATGACTAGTGTTAATAGATTTCTTTATTTAGGTTTTGTGTCATCATAAAATGTATTTTTAAATACACCTGGAGTTCATGTTGGAACTGTACATGTGTCATGATCACGTCCTTATCAGGGTTTCCTATTTTTTCCAGGAATAAAGAGATCTGCCCTAACTAGTGCATATGAAATACTACATTAGTACCGGTACTGAAAATACTGCAATAGCTTTGCATTGTTTAAATAAAGCAAAATAAGACCACCTTAGAATGACTAATGACTCCTACAATTCAAAGTCAGTTTAGTTGGTTTAACTAACATACACTTAAATAAAAACATCTTTTAATTACAAGAAAAATAATAGAGGGAGTGTTCTAAATTCAAGGAAGCATGCTAATTTAAAATGTGTATGTCAAGATCGAGCAATACATTGCCAAATTTTCAATCCTTGATTCTATTCATCATCAACTACCTCATCAATCACCTCATATCCATCCATAAAATTTTCATCATCATTATTCTGATCTGCTGTGGGTGTTTCCTGTTTGGGTGTGGTATTAACATTCTGACGGGTGGCCCGTTTGCCTCCTCTTCCACGTCCTCTGCCGCGTGCTTGAGCTCCTCCTCTAGCAGCTCTCCTACCACGTCGGCCTGTAGGTGTGGTAAGCTTAACTTTCTTTTCCACTGGTTCATCTTCCTCTTCTTGGGATTCAGTTAATGAATCAATTGAGGTGTTGGGGTCATCTTTAGCTTCTGTAGCCTCCTCTATGTTCTGAAAAAATCATTAAATCTGATTTGTTGATTTGCAGGGTAAAACTGAGCCATTTATGTGTTATTTAGGGACATGTTGGGGCTTAGTCTCCTTCGCAGCCATTATTAGTGTCGGTCAAATCCCTCCCCACTAACAGCTACTGACTCGAGCCAAACATTCCTTTCCCATTGTTAAGTGCGAGCCAATCATATGCGTTGGTAGATTGAGACGAACTACTTCGGTGTTAAATCTGGACTTTAAGCTGTGAACAACTCGTCTTTGAATGAAGCTGAATATGTTTATTTTGCTTTGTTTGATGAATGAAAGCACACAAAAAAATGTCTTTAGGCCGATGTGAGATGCTTTATTCTTGATTTTTTGTATCCTAAAGTGGAAAATGATCCCTTAGCGATCGAAGAAATCAGTGAATAACAGCCGATTCAAATGAAATATCTGCCAAGGTCAAAGGTCTCCAGAAATTGGAAGCCTGCATCTCATTGGTCAATTCTCAGGAAAGGAATGTTTGGCTCGAGTCAGCAGCCGTTAGTGGGAAGGGATTTGACTGACACTAATAACGGCTGTGAAGGAGACTAGTTGGGGCTATGACTTCTGCACTGTAATGCTTTTTTCTTATTTGACTGGAGTCAGAATTTTGCTATTTCAACTAGAGGGTTACAAGAAATAGCCCACTTCAGAGTTCTTGAAAAAGATGCATAAAAGAGAAGCTTCATGCAAAGTTATGCTTTGTGGCATGAAACCGACTTGTTCTGTTGTCACTCTTTCCTCTTTGACTTGTTCACTGTTAACTCATATAAATATACTTTTTAGCAACAGAAAAAGTAAAAGAAATGTCAGTCATTCAAGCCACCAAGGGTGATTTCACATGAAGCCTCATTTTCATGCCTTTTTTTGACAGCTCGGAAGTAGGCTACTGACATTCACAATACTGTTGTTACATTAGACTCATCTGCCACTAAACATCAGATGGACAAGTTCTATACCTCTTCTGTAGTTGGTTCACTGACATCTGTTCCAAGGTCTGGATCATATTTCTCATCCAGATCTCCTTGTGTCAACAGGACATTGTTCTCCATTTCTGTGGACTCTAAATCTTTATCCTCTCCATCAACATCATTATGTGAATCATCTTCAACATCATCTTTTTTCTCATTTGAAGCAGATTCATCCATGTCTTCTTTAAGTAAGTCACTGTTGGACTCATCTAGATCATCTTCCATTCTATCATCAGGTTCATCTTCGGCAACAACATACTTTGTCACTTGAACCTGGGAAGCAAAACATTATGATTAAACAAATTAAACTAGAGCACCTTATCAGCAGATGCAAACAAAATTTGCATTCCATTATAGAATGAACATTAATGCATCAGGAAAGACATAAGATAATAGATTCACGACATATATTCAATGTCTCTAATCAATATATTATGTCATCATTGCATTAATATTTAAGATTTGTTGAGCTGTTTGTTTTTGTGTGTTATCTCTGGGATGCAAGTACAAATGACAAAAACATGGCTGCCACTTTGAATGTACTTTGGGTGCTAGAGGTGATCTTTTTCTATTGTCCAAAGAGCAATTGTAAAGCCAGTGGCCAATTGCAATAACAAACTTATAACCAAGAAAAAAATGGAGTAAGAGAGACCCTGGAATGGATTATATCTACACTGTTTCACTGCTTCAAAATCCACAGTACTTACATCCATGATGTCTAATGGACTGTAGCGATAGGGACGCTTTGGTTCTTCAGTTTCTGTCACCTCATATAGCAGTAGTTCTTCTCCTTCCCTTTCACTCAGCATCTCTGAAAGCTCTTTGTTTCTGACAATTTGATTGGACTCATACTTTGGATGCTCACTGACATATCTCTGAAGCATGAGAAAATGAACATAAGTACACGTAGGTAGTCAAGTGTTTAAATGAAATGATTAAAAACCATGCAACAAGGACCATTAGAGCAGATTTCGTATGACTGTGAAAAAATCGTGGCACAATTGGTGCTGTTAAGCGTGCCTTGCCACAACTGTGATGTTTTCTAGAACCTTGATATGCCTTGCCGCACCTTGACCATGTTGTGACCATGTTCGTGCTGCAACCTTTTCACAGTCATATGAAATCTGCTCTCTAATGCAAAAGGTGCATGAAATAGAGTGCTTGCCAAATATCCCTGAAACAATTACTAACTAGTTAGAGTGTAATAGTATTTAGTTATCAACTATTTAGCTATTGACTAACTAAGAATTCACTCATACATGAACCACACAAAGAAACACAAAGATTGTAAAGGTATGTTGCTTTTGTTCTTACCGTTCTGCCTTAATGATATATGCTGTTAGTTACAAAATAAAGGCATAATACTTTTTTTGATTTGTTTCACAGCTATGGCATGCACTCTTCAATCACCAACACATTTCAATGCCTTGCATTAATAAGTAATCATATCACAGGTCTAAAAGTACTGGTTAGCAACCAGGAAGAATGGGCAATTGTCTAGCCAATTGAATCCTGATAAGTTAAATAATAACCATGTGCTGTGATATCAATTACTCACCTTGTACTTGGCTTGATGTTTCTTGCCTTGAACATGCTTCATAACATCACTTCCATTTAGGATGAATGTCTTACAAAGACGACAGTTGAATCCTGATACAGCTTTCACAAACTCACAGCCTGAAAACAAGAACACATTAATATTCGAAGTCAGAAAATCCTTTAGTATTGATTAGTCAGTGTCTTTGTGCTATCAATTTTAAAAAGAGACAATCTAGATTTTCATGGCTTACCTTGTGTATTGAAACCTTTATCAAAGCCCACTAGCCTGACACGTGCTTCAGTGATTGATGAAATAGTTATCACTTCTCCTTCTTTGATGGCCACTTTTCTGGTATCGCAAGAGTATACTGCCTCAAACTTTTCTTCTTTAATTGGTACCTTCTCCTCTTTGATTTTCACAGGCATCTTTTCTTCTTTTACTGGTACTTTTTTGGGTTCAGGAGGTGGGCTTTTCTCTTTTTTTACCTCAACAGGTTCTTCTTTGACAGTCGTTTCTTCTTCAGACGAGCCTGTAGCAGTTGGTTCTTCTTTTGTCTTATCAACAGATTCTTCTTTGTCTTTTATTTCCTGTTTCTCATCAGGAGCTTGTTCAGTTTTCTGTTGTCTATCCTCTTCAGCTTTTTCTTTTGATGCTTTAGCCTGCTCCTTTGCAGCTAGACTCTTTGCTGCTTCCTGAAATGAATGACAACAAAAACATAAAATAGCAGCTCAGAAAAATTATTTTAATATTAGAATGGCTTTTACTGCTCTCACCTCAGAGGCTCGCTTGAACATTTCTGCTTCAAATGACTGGCCACGGCTCTCTAACCAAGTCTTGACATGACGTCTACCATACAAGTGTTGTTTGAAGCACTGATAATAAAAGTGGACATTCAGTATCATAGTTACTGAATCAAAGTTTTTGTTTTTTACATAAAAATTTGATAAACTTCATATAGCCATCAATTAACCAAATATAAATAATGTTCACATGCTGAAGGATTAACCCTTTGACTACTACGGTGCCCGAAACTGCCCGTAAAAATGCACCTTATTTGAAAAATTGCCACTTTCTCAGTTTGTGAAAAGCTAGTTTGAAAACCAGGTGAAAGTCTTCACTAGAAAGGGGGAAAAATTGGAAAGCGAAAAAAAAGAAGAAAAGTGGAACTTTCCACCAAAAAAAGCTTCTAGATATTTTCTGAAAAGCAAAAAAAGCCAAATTTTGACGTCATTTGTGAAAGCAGAAAATCATTCATTTTCAACAGGCCGTTTTTCCTTTGATTGTTTATTCAAAGTCAAAAATACTCTTTCACGGCAAAATTCAGACCTATTTCTTGACCTTGGATGCTTTGGTTTGCTTTCCATACCTTTATCTGGAGAGCAACAGCATTTCCCACAGAGGTATTTCACCACTAGCCAAATTTTCACTATTTGTGATTACAATGCATCATGGGAAGTCCCCCATTCTAATGGTTTAGAATATTTTTCATTTGCCATGCAGTCCTACTGGCAAAATATCCTCAGATATTCCACAAACTAGCCAAATAGGTCCTCACTGTCCATCCATATGAGAGCTCACAGAATAAACACGACAAAAATTCTCTCTTGTACCGAGTACACATGAAACAACAATTTGGCCATGAAATTCCTTGCCTACTCTCCATTCTTCAAGAATATGCTGATTTAAGACTTCAAAGGGCTTCATGATGCCCTCCAGCCCTCTCTAGATGGACAAAATGGCTCTAAAAAGGCTCAAACTTCCAAAAACCTCCAAAAGAAGATGCTCTTGCTCCCTTGAGCAATGGCCATTGCAATGAAAAGACGTGGTGCCAACAAGTGAGCCTTCGATGTTTTGAAACAGTGGAAGTTTCCATGACAACCCCAAATATGGTTTGGCTAGAGCTTGTGATTTGACCAAGGGCAGAAAATCGATAAAAAAGCTTAAAAGTGCCCAGTAGTCAAAGGGTTAAGATAACTATGATATAAAAAACTTTAATAACAGACAAAAATTAAGTGTGGCAAGATTGTCTTACTGTTTCTTTAGTACACATGATCTTGCATACTTTACAGACATATTTCCCCCTGGAGTTGTCATACAGAGATTTCACAAGGTTATTGACATTCTGTCCTGCAAGATTGAACTCAGACTTGAATTCTTGGTCTTCTGGCTGGCTTGCTGATTTTTGCTCTTCTGATTTAGTTGCTTTCTCAGTACTGGGTTCAGTTTTCTTGCTTGCTTCTTTAGTTTCATCAGAAGTTTCTTTTTCCTGTTTAGTCTCTTCTTCATCATTCTCTGCTTCATCATCTAAACAGAATAATACTGTTAGAATGATCACAGCAAGAATATATTAGAATACTGAGAAATTGAGCATATGAAAGTGTGTGTTCTTTCTCTATAGAGTATTAACTTTTTTGCTCCCAGTTCATCACATAAAAGCAATTTCAGCTTACTTTAGAAGCTTCAAAAAGCTAAATGCACACTTTAAGGCTCATTCTATTTGAGTGCAATGTACATTCCAACCAGGGACAATACATTGGAATAGGATCATAACCAAATGCTATATATCACTTCGTTGTCCCTTGGTCAGCTAGTGAAGGTTAAGTTCACTGCAGCATGGAATATTTTTAATGAGAATATTACATTACCTAATGTTTCTTCCACATATGGTTCCTCCACAGGCTCCTTATCTTCTGACTTGCGATTGGACTCACTTGTCCTGTTTCTATCTTTGTCAGAATCTCTCCTCTGCTGGTTATTTGACCTGTTTCCTTGCTGACGATTTTGTTGTGAGCGTCGCTGTCTGTAGTTTGACTGGTTAGCATTTCTCTGTCCCCTTGGTGGTGACATTCTTCGCTTACGGTTTTGTCTGTCACCCATACGTCCACCGCGGTTATCATGCATTCTCATGCCCTGCATCAAAGATGGGGGATGCATACCAGAACCTCCACGCTTGGCTGCAGCACTTGCCTGAGCCTGGATGGCAGCTAGGAGAGACTGTGTTTGAACCATTGCCATAAGTTGCTGCTGTTGCTGTGCTAGCTGAGATGTAAAACCTAGTAGTATTCAACATAAAAATGAGTTGTTAAGTTTACATGAATCAAACATCTGCTTTCAATAAACATCAACATTTGAAGCCCATAATTTTCTATCCCTTTGATTAGACATAGGTAATAGTATCACATATATAGGAAGAACAGAGTGTTGATCAAACACACACAGATGAACAGTAGCACACAAAAAGTAAGAATACAAGTGTAAAAATCATCCCATTCTGTTGGCACAAAAAACAAAAGCACAAAATGACATTAAAAAATCCAACTCTTCCCAGAACAAGGCCATAGTTTGAGATCAGTGAATGAATAAAGAGCTTTTCTATTTTTTAGGTCAAGACTAATCACATCTGATTTTTACTAGATAATACAATAAAGCAAACATGCACTTAGTGCTACAATCAGTTTTTGACAGGGTCCTATCTAGTTAAGTGAAGTTTTATAATTTCATTAGAGATCCACAGCTTGATTGGACATGCATTTCTAACATATATATATTATTATTTCTTGTGGTCTTGAGATATTAAGTTACAAATTTGAGGGCCACACGGTAGGTCATTCAAAGAGAAAACAAATAAGCTAAAGAAAGATTTCCCAGAGAACAAAGTATGAGAGCCTAGATAGAACCCTGTAGTGACAAATATAGAAACACAAGAGTAAAAGTTATATGATAAGTAAACACAAACATGAATCAGTTTAATAATACAGATACAGAGTGTAGAAGAAAGAATAGAAAGACAAAGTAAAGATTTTGTGCACTTAGGTGAAAGCAACTGAGATTATTTTCAAAAAATTTAAGAAAATATGAAAGAATTTTCAACCAGAGGAAAGTTATTAAAAACTTTTTTTTGGGAATTAAAGTCTATCATGGAGGAAATTGCAATAGCAAAGATTAAGAAGGAAGTAATTCTCAAGCATTATTAAATGAGGACTCTTTGATGACAGTAAAAAATTAGGTAAACGAAACAAGGATTAAGTATGCATCAAATTTTCACTGAGGATTTCAAGTACAAGTTCTGAAACTAGACAGAGAAAAGTTTAAAAAGCCAAACCTGGTAAAATTACAGGACATACCAATGATCTTATGACAGAGACAAATTGAAGTTTTAGTTAAAATGTTGTTCAAGATGTGCATGTAGAATTTAATATAATGAATAGCAAGTTCTTTATTTAGAGATAACATGGTCCCTAAATCAGTGTCAAGGCTGTACCACAAATGAGATAATGTAAATGGTACTTGGATTTGATATCATTCAATGATAACTTGGGATTAGCACAGTGAAATTGAAGGAAAGAAAAGAGATAATGAGAAGAAAAGAAGAGAGGTGGGAAGAGAGAACAGATCCAGACCTGAGCTTGCATTAGGAGTAAGATCACGTGGCATATCTCCAGGTTTGGCTCCCAGAATTCCATCACCCCTATTAGGTGGTCTCATGTTGTGACCATCCCTGATATGGTCTCTATCGCTAGTGCTCTGACCTCTGTTTCGGTTAAAGCTATCCCGGCCTAGATCATCCATAGAGTAACTGCCTAAACCTCCACGATCATCTTGACGGCTTCCTCTGATGCCAGAATATGGCGGCTGTGTGTAAGTTGACAATATCAAAAGTGAGTTTACTAAATAAATATAAACAAGTAAAGTTAGTCAATATGATTGCAATAAACACTGCTCACAGTTGACAACCACCAAAGACAATTCTGCTACTTGCATGTTTTGGGATGCAATCCACAATGACAAATACTGGGTCATACCCTGCATCTCCTTTCTAAGGGAAGGACTACAGGCTAAACACTAATTCTTTTTCAGTTTCCATGAACACTCATGTTTTAATGTATTTTTGTGAAACTGAAGAAATATCATTATTTAGATCTAACCATATGGCAGAATGTATGCCATAATTCATTATGAACTATCACACTTGCAGACAAGTTTTGACAATGGACATGGATTTCATGGTGGTATGCCTGCATACATGTAGCTTAGTGCTTTCAATGTTTTCAAAACAGTAGCCAGATTATATGTAGATTCAGTAAAAATGAAGTATGCACAGTGATAGCTGTGGCTTGAGCTGGAGTGGATACATTACAACATGCTACCAGCTTCTGATGAAAGCTCTGTTAACTTATGTGCAACAATTTTTTCAAGTGAATTTATAAATGTGGCTATTAAGCCACACTAATATTAATTTTCCACATTAACTTTCCAACAGCTGTTTCAACACCATTTGTATTTATACCAAACTGCTTGTTTTGCAAGCCAATATTGATCTCTCCCTGGCATATGACAGTGTGCTAGGGGTCATACAGGTTCATGAATGTCCAAATTGTTCTGTGCATAACATTCAAATGATCTTTCTGTCCACAACTGGCTCTGACTTGACGTTTGAACTTAAACTTACAAGCCAGTGTGGTGTTCACATTTTTATTCCCGGAAGGTTTATACAGGAAAAGATGTTCCGTATTCATGATGAATTTTTAGCGATATTTATTGATTATTTTGTGAAATGTGGTTATGTTTTCACACTAAGGGCGTTTCAAACAAACCAAACAAAACTTCCTGGAGTAAAAGGTTATGAATTTTTAAGTGTAAAATGCTTATTTGAGGACAGAATAATCAGGAGTTTTGGGGGTTTGAATTAAGCTACAATGTACTAAGAGTAGAATTGTTTCTTGTACAGAGAGCTTCAGCGCAAGACCAACTACGGCGACAAGCCTGCGTGTACAGCTTAAATTATGCAAAGAATGTATCAGGAGAAGAAGACACCACGTCTTCAAATCTGTAAAGAAAGAGAAAACCAAAAAGAACAAAAGCCCGAGACAGAAAGGAAAGGAATACGGCATCTAGGAAACGCTTACATCGGGAGAATATCTCCGTCTTCGTGGACTTGGATCTCGACGGCCAAAGTCAACTCGGTCGCCTCTTCGATCAAAGCCGCTTTCCCTTGAATTCCTACGGTTATCAAAACGGTCGTCTCGTCTGTTTATGCCGCTTGACTGTTGTAAACTGTTGATTCCAGCATACAGGGATCCTAAACCACCGCTTCCAAACCTGTTAAACCCTGCCATTTCGACGGCTAACCGCGATAAAACACTGACTTCAAAATGGTAGCTTGTCTTGCTTCTCTTCTCACCACGCGCAATGCAAGTTAACATCCGGGTCATTCATTTACGAGTCCTCTGCGACAACCAGTCGGAAAGGACGAGACATTTCCGATACCTTCCGACCTCACCGACACCTTCGGTACTTTGTTCCTATGGAAACTCCTAAGCGTTCTGTGAGCCCGCGATACATTAGTGATAATACAATTATTTTATTTTATCTTTTTCAAATTCCTTCTTGTTTTATTCGGCAAATTAAGGTTTTTAGGCCATCATTGTAGTTTGATTTCCTTTAAATGTGTAGAAGGTATCTC
>JAADYU020084010.1:0-13684 GCA_011763375.2 Heteractis magnifica
TAAAGTGCTCAATGCTGTGGTAGCAGAGCTAAGTATACATAAGTTAAAGAATTAAAGACGACGCATCGATTCTCTGTATATATATATATATAAAGAAAACGTGTTTCCTTCCCTTTCATATATCACTTCCTTTAGTTCTGTTATCTGATTATGTCTCCTTTCCTCTCCACCCACCATTTTTCAGGATATTTTACCGTCACTTTACTCTAGTCCCGCTGTGTATTTAATATTCATCTATTGCGCTAGACCTCATGAATGGAACATAAGAATTCAATCCACAAATTAATGAAAATTATCCTCTTTGACGGAAAAGGAGATAGTACAACTAATACTTGAAGTATTTTAGAAAATATTCAAACAGTCTAGAAAAACAATAAAAACCTTAATTGAAATTGAAGTTTTGACCAATTTTTTTGAAATGAAAAAGGAATAGTCATCTGTAAATCGATTAGACGAGTTAATGGAAAACATGGAAAGTATATACTCAACCGATTTTATTTTCTGATTAGATTTGCAGCGGAACTTTCTGGGCCACCAACCATTAGTGTACACCCTTCTTATGGAAATGAATACTGGGTTTCATTTAAGTTCTGTAAAGGCTCGGACACACGATGCGAAGTTGCTTGCGACGTTGCTTGCAACGGAGAATCGCACCATCAGTCCAGCCGTGCAAGTGGTGCGCGCGACATCGCTGAAGTAGAAATCGTTTGTACTTTTACGGGTGAAACACACGATTTTCCCGCGTTGCAAGCAACGTCGCAGGCAATTCGAACGTCGCATCGTGTGTCCTAGTCTTAAGACAGCTTGCCGCTTGCAAAACCGTCTCTTCTGTCTTGTTCACGCAATTAAAGAAAGGAATGCTTCTTCCTCTCCTTCTCTTTCTCGCTCGCTTTCATGAAAACGATGTAAGAATCGAAAAACCCGGCGGACTAAAATATCATAAGGGAATGAAACGTGCAAACTTGCCAAAGCCATAAAGCAAGAAAGTATCGAAAATATTCCAAAGTATGATATATATATCTGACTCAAAATCTAAAACAAACTGATACCGGAAAACATTCATTCTTATGTCCCAAAGATTCTAGTCGTGTTTTAGATGTAAAAAAGAGATAAGTTTTTAATTGAAATAAGAACATTGACGCCATTTTTGAGATTCGAGGAGCGATTCTACGTGTCTTCTGTTAAAATACTGAAATATTTCAAGCAGGAAAAATGAAGTGTACTTCACCTTCAGCTTTCGTGAGAAAAAGTATAATTGTGTATAATTGAGCGGTCGTTATTACAATTAAATAACAAGTATTTGACATTCAGGTCTACTCTAGCATTGTGTTCAACTTCGCTGTCGTAATGTACAACATTAAAGGGACGTTGCGGTCGCCATTCCTGTCGCCATTTATAATCTTAAATTTGGCCTTTTCTTTGCCCTTTTTTTATTTTTGATTAACTTCCCCCCCCCCCCCCCTGAAAAACTTGCCTGGGCGAGTTTTGGTAATTCTAGATGAGGCGATGGTCTACGGCGTAAGAATCCAGTAGCATTGCGCGAAATAAGAAGACCTTAGTGTCCTTGGTGTCAAAATTGCAGTTCTTACATTTTCATGAATGCCCGTAATTCATAGCGAAAAAAGTTTTCACCGTTCTGGCACGTTTAGCCAGCCTATTCTGTGTCCTCGAGAGTATGCGGTTTTTCCACCCCAATGGCTGACTTAAAGCATTATTATATTAAGAAGGAACTTGAAGACCATAAGGGCAACAATCGAACGAACTTCATGGTCTTCGCCTGGCTTTACCTTATTCAAAAACGATAGCTAAACTACTAACATCCGAAACCTTTTCCCTTTAGGTGGGGGACGTATATATAAATATATGTAAAGGTACTCCACTAACCTTTGATGGTAAAGACGTTCAGTTAATCAGGATTATTGCTCCTCTCAACGTATGACTCCTCAAGGTTATCTGCACCAAGCCCTGAGTCTGCTCAAAATAAAGAAAAAAGATATCAGTAAATGAGGCTTTCAATTGGCTGGTTTTATATGATGTCATTTCAAGATTATGATAGTTGGCTTTTTCGTGCAATTAAGAAATGGAGACGGAGCCATGGAATATTTTGATGAGCCATAATAAACTGACATTATTAGCTGTTTCCAAAGTATGCGAACTGCTAGCGAGACCGGATGCGAATCATTTCCCATTTGGTTGGTTTTTCTGCCTCTTAGACTCGCTTTCCTTCTGCATTTGCGCTCCTAATTTTTCGATGTATAGAAGTGCTAAATTTTAGTTTGCAAATGAAACCTAACACTCTTTCTTGCCCGCAAGGCATTCAGATAATTTCAGCTCTTACTAAGCCATTAAAAATCGACCAATCAACGACTCCGCCCCTTTTGGCGAGTTCCCAGTGACTGATAATTCCAGCTCCTCGCTTCGCCTAATAATTTACAACCTTTTACATAAATAAAACAGATTTGTTAACCTAAATTTCATGCAGTTAAACCGAAAAATTTGTTCGTAGGGGTTCGCAGGTTCGCGAGGGTCATAAAAAGGTGTGGGAAAAAAAAAAAAAAAAAAAGAAGAGGTTCCATAACTTACGTACGGACCGAGCAATCGTTTTTAATAACTTGTTTATTACACGTCCGTATCGTAATATGGACTGCAAATTGGCCAATGATAGCGCGGGGAATTACCTTGCCATATAATTTTTAATCACTACACGATTCAATCTTCGGAAGTTTCGAATTGGACTGCAGTTCCGATATATTTTAATTATAAAATTTGCCTAAAACATTTACTAGAAGAATCATAAAAGGATAAATGTCTTATACAATTGAGCAATTAATGTGTTTACGAAGAAGCAACGGTTCATCCCACCAGATATCTTTTCTTAAACCGCTTAATGGCAGCAGGTGCTCTTTGAAATTAAAAAAGAAAAGAAAAGAAAAGAAAGAAAAAGAAAGAAAAAGAAAGAAAGAAAGAGAGAGAGAGAGAGAGAGAGAGAGAAAGAGAGAAAGAAAGAGAGAAAGAAAGAGAGAGAGAAAGAGAGAAAGAAAGAAAGCGGCCTCTTCCCTTTTTATAAGTCGATACCAACGGGAAGAAACCATACATCATTTATTTCATCTAATGGGTTGAAGTCCTTGATGAACAGCATTCATTTCAATCCAGGTGTGGATTTTTGCAAGACAGGTTTCGTGTGATTCAAAATAAAAGACTTTTGAAGTATCTTTTTTAAATCCATATATAGAGAATATTACATGAGCGTGCGGAGATACGAATTTAACTTTGAGTGTGATGATATCTCTCACGGAGCGTTGATGATATCTCTCGTGAGTGAGCGCAGTGAATGAGTGAGAGATATTCAACACGAGAAGTTAAAATTTGTATCTCCAAGCGACCATGTAATATTCTGTTTAATTTATAAATATCGATGAAATATCAAGTCCAGGATCAAGAAAGAATTTTAAGGCCATTTTCGATTGGTTGATATGAGGCTAGTCATGTAGACAACAGTGATATCTTCACATGTGAAGGATAAAGGATAAAAACTACTATATCTTAACTGTGTAGGAAGTTTTAGAAACATGAGAAATTCTGATATTTCATAGATATCCTTATAGTAAAAATATTACTAAGACTCACTCGTGTTGATTTTGATGTGAAACCAAAGGACTGATAACTGTATGTATGCATGTATAAACTTTATTTAAACACGATAATCTCTTCATTACATATGCTCTTCCAGAGAGTCGTTGATATATCTAAAAACTACAAAGATAAAATATTACAATATTAAATGAAATTAACTTATGCTATTAAATAATTACGAAACTAATGAAATAATCCTAACAATTCCTAAAGTACTAATTTTATAATTCTAAATTAAAATGAAGTTTTGAATGCCTAAACTTGATTTGCTTTGAATATCTCTTGATATTCCAGAGAACAGTCCCTCTATAACTAAAACTATTTCTTCCAGCTTCAGTATTTGGTCTTGGTACAAAGAGATTATAGTTAGAATACCTTTAGTTATGGTAATGAATAGAAGTTATGCTATTAATCATATCAGTCAAGTAATCTGGTGTTCTTCCATTCATGTTTTGTACATTAATATAGCTAGTTGCTTCGTTCTTCTTGTATCAAGATTGTTCCAGTTTAGTTCCTGCAATATCTCGGTAGATCGCTTTTCATAGTTTGAAAAGTTAATTGCCTTTTTATTATTTCAGTATGTTTATAATTTTCATAGTTTTCAGTTGTATTGTAAGTATTTTGTATTTATTTTAGGGCCATACGTTTATCAGTATACCACTGTTATATGTTCCCTCTTTAAATAAAGTTTATTATTATTATTATTATTATTATTATTATTATTATTATTAATCACCCTGGCTGCTTTATTCTGAAGGGTTTGAAGTTGATCAGTCATACCCTTTCCACAAGTTCCCCGTACGAAATATGGCAGTACAAGGGAGTTATACATTGTGATTAATATATTATGTAGTACGTGATATCTGACCCGCTTCAATGTCCCTATATATCGCCCCTGATACTATTTTAGAGATTTTATCAACATGATTTGCCCAAGTCAACGATTCATCTATCTCCACTCCAAGGTATTTGAACTGACATTCGTTGTGTTGAGGTCTCTTTAGGCAGGGGGGGGGAGGTTTGAGGGGTGGGCAAATTTTATAGTCCTATTAAATCCAGTTCTGAACTAGAAGATGGGAAGAGCAAATTTAAATCCCCAAGTCACTAGAACTAACCCTATGTCTCTTGAATCCAGAACTTCGCTGTTTCATGCACGGTTTAAAAATAAATAAACCTAAAATTATTGCAGTGATGCTGTAAGACATTTATCGTTTTATATCTTTCTTCTAGTAAATTTTATAGTCATCAACTCCAATAGACCCTTTTCTCAAGATTGCGTGCGCATCCAAACATGACGGGCCACTAATCTGAAAAGCGCAAATTCTATGAAATTAAAAAGCAATTTGAAGATTTAACCGCCACTGTCTTCTCACCCCAGGACTTCGCTGTTTCATATGCTAGAAACACGCTTTTAAAAACACAAAACCATAGCAGTGAGACTGGATGTCTGACTAAGTATACTACTTAACCAGCTGTGAAGAGTAGACAGTTCTAGTTTCTTTTATAAGAGTAAAATTGATACCGATGGTTCGTGCCAATGTTAGCCTGAGAACTACTGAAATTCTTTTTCAATCAAAAGCGCCGTGAAAATGATAAAAGGATTCAACATCAGAAGTAAGACTTTGCTTTTGATTTATCATTAAATAGTAAAAGAAAAATATTTTTCTAAACTATATGAGAAATCAATTAGTTAGAAAAACGATGTTTTGAGCATTTTCTTGTTATGGCTTTGCGCAAAGGACTGAGAAAACACAGAAACTGAACAAACAGGAAACGATTTATTTTATTTTTGCATGCTCTTGTTCACTTTCTAAAGTTCAAACATTTTTAATTTGGTTATAACAATTTCCTTTTGGTTATTTTTATCGTTTTTTTTTTTTTTTTTTTTTTTTTTTTTTTTTTTTTTTTTTTTTTTTTTTTTTTTTTTTCTCCCTATTATGTCTGCAAAAAAATGAGGTCTTGCCACGTAGTGCTTTTAATTTTGGTAATTTTTAACAACATTTTAAAAGGTTTTCAACTTTTTGGTAGGCGCACAAAAACGCAGCTCAGGGTTTGCTGCTTCCTATGCACTCGATTGCAAAAATCTGTATTCACTAAATTAAAGAATCCTAGTCAGCATCCACAATGCAATGCGCATGGAAGATAGCCAATCCTCAGTCAATCCGCCATTTTCTCTGCCAGGCAAAATGGCGGCTCTGGTTTGAATTCATTTCCATCGATCTTGTTTTTCATGCTGGAGCATTTACATTCATCAGAATATATTCATAAATTGTCAGTTCATTTTTTAACGCAGATATTTTAAAGTTTAGCAGCGAATCTAAGGTATATAAAAAATAATTTAGGCACGCAATGAATTGTGGTTGACTAAGATTCTTTAAAAAAGGTTGTCGGATTTAAATCATCGAAATAAGGCCGGGGGCTCTGGGTAAACAGTTAATGAGACGCGTGTTATACATAGGACATTGCTTTCTTCGAGAACTTGAAGCAGTGTTTGAGAATTGCAACAATACCCTGCACATAATATCGGCCTCATTATTTGTTTACCCGGAATCCCTTCAAATGGCATTTGAAGGTTGTAAAATAAACAAGTAATAATGACCGATACTAATGGGGGTAATTATAATATTTGTATTCGGGTTTGATACTCAAACAAAAGGGTCCTGTTACACGTTGAAACTTTAGCCTGAAAGTTCCTTACAACGGTGTTGCAAGACTGTTACACACTCGTGGCACTAGCAATTTTTTTCTCAAGAGCTGCGATTTTATGGCGATTTTACGACGACAGATCGCTCACAAGTCGCCACCAATTCGAACATGCTCGAAATTTAGTGCAAACACGCGCGATTTGTGCTGCGATAAATTACCACGGAAATCGCCCCTCAAGTCGCGCGACAAAATTGCTAGCGTAAACGAGCCTTTATAACAGATCACAGGACCAAAAAAATTCAACTTTCTGAGTAATATTTTGCTGCCGATGGTCCGATGTTGTTTTTCAAGGTTTATTAGGCATGTTTGTTGCTTTTGAAAATGGAGAAATTTCTCATTCAGTTCAAAATCCTCAAGAATATCTAATGTGCTTTTTGTGGCAAACCAGTCAGTCGCGTCTTTATTACTCTACTGATGTTTATTTTGGCCTAAGAATGTTAATGCGGGCGTATCATGGCAAACTAAATTTGTTAGATGTGTTGTTTTCTCCCTTGGCACGAGGGTTTTACTCGGGGTTCTCCGGTTTTCCTCCCTCCGTAAGCAAATCAACATGTGATCAAGTTGAAAATGTTTAACATTTATAACACGCAAATTCTATATGAATATAATCAAATGCGCGGGCCCGCCCTTAACGTGATCATCCGTGCCAAGTGAAGGCCTAACCATTTGCGGATATTATTACAAATGCAGCACCCTTTTCCTCTGTTATTTTAAGTCCGGCCGGGGCTCGAACAAGATCTCCAGCACAACAGACCGATACTCTTCCAACTGAACTAATCGGGTCGCGGTAGAGAGTTGAGAGTTGCATGCAGAAAACATTAAATGTAGTGGTAGAGTGTGTGTGAGTGATAATTAAGTGTCCCTAGTTAGTGCGAAAGCGCTAGAACGACTAGACACTCAAATAAAAGGTGTTTTCATATGAAAATGAGAATTTTGCATAGCAATACAATGCAATACTTCATTTACCCACACGTCACCAAGGATTATAAAAACTCGTTAAAACGTGAACGTGAAAATAAGAACAAGATAACTATGTATATATTAGAAAATTATAGAAATAAATAAAAAATAAAACTGTATCCCTTTGTTTGTTTCTCAGTTGCGTTCCCACTTTCGCACGAAAGAACTCTAAGTGACACCAAATTGTGCAACTGTAAATAGTTTTCACGTTAATATATCTGATAAATAAGGAATATCAGACCATTTTTGGTCAGTCTAGGATGTTCAGTTGTTAATATTAATCGTTATGTTATTATTATTATACATCGAGGTGAAATGGAGGAATTTAACCGAGATATCAGCTGCTATCTTGGACATCCCCTTCCATCTGATTCTCAATTTATTGACCCGTCATATCATAAGAATTAATACCGACCGAGTTATCATTTCGCCTACTGTGTACAATTATCAGGAAAGATGGCCTCGCTAAACAATGTTATCCCGCCTGTGTGACAGTTATAGTCCATTTCTTAGTCAACAAACTTGAGTTTAGAAGATAAAACTGCCGATCTTATTAGTTTAGGCTAAGAATGAGATTTCGGCTTTTATTCCAAGTCTCTTGCGTTTCAATCAGCATTTATATGATGTATTAATATACAACATACAAAGAAACTAAAGATTCCACCTTCAAACATTTTTAAATCAACGATGATATAAAAAGGAAGACTATACGAGAGGAAAAATTGATGTTCGGATTCTACAGAAAAAATTACTTCATTCCTTTGATTTATAACACAAGGCAAGAGATATAATTACGCCATTAAAGAAAAATACTTTCATTTCGATTCTTGGTTTGAAACCCACAATACTTGTACAAATACCATCGTCATTACATCTGATTTAAAAGGCAACCTACATTAGGTAATTTACGAAGCTGAAACTCCAAAGACTCGATTTTGCGGTGCATAAGTAAACAAACTGATTTCTTACCTTCTTACTATCTGTCTCGCAAGTAAAAAATTTTTAGTCTAGAGCCCAGAACTGTGTTTACATTGCTTCGGCAGCATTATATTTGCTTATTAGTGCCCTATATGACTTACCTCAATAGAGTTTTATTCACATCCTCTGCTTAAACTTAACGCTTAATTCAACCACTCGAGTGCGTTTGGAGTTACGAGAGCAGCCCTGGGTTTTTAATTGCGACCATTTCATGCAAATTTGGATAATGGGAAACTTTTTCTATTGGGTAAAAAGCACTTGGGCATGGTGATATGTCTGCCAGATCAACAGGGTGACAAAGGTTTTACGGGTTTAAGCTTAATTGTGATTCATTTACATGATAATGGTGCTATTAGCTAGAAACCTTACCAACGAAAAGCAGAAACCCTTTCGAATGGCGTTTTTGGATCTGAACTATCAACTTTCTCAAGTTTAAGAAGAGCTGTATTGTTTGTCTATTTATAAAGGCCTTCATACGTGTTCGAAGTTAATGAGCCATTATACAAGGCCCAAACCGACTACCTACCTGTAAGAAAGCTTTTTTAGCAATTTGTAATCTTCTTTTTGTCCTACAATGTTGTTTAATAAATAAGAGTTATTTTCTAAGATCACTCATCCATGTTTGGTGTAAAACTAAAGTTAAATTCTGCGTTTACTAAAGCTAAGTGCAAACCAAACAGGTTGATTACATCCTGGCTACATATAACTATACACCTATTTCAAAAAAGGATATTCTTCAGTGGCTACATTGACAGGCTCAGGATTAAAAGTGGCTCATGAGATGAAGAGATCTTCAATATACAAGTCATACAATGTACTTCATACCGAACGTTTAACAACATTGCTTGAATTAACTGCTAGATATTTTTGCCTAGGTATTAAGTCTTTCCAGGACACACACCCTCCTGGTCTTTCCGATTATAGTTTCAACGTTTAAATATGATTTTGGCCTGAATGATGCTACAGGGAAAAAAAAAATCAGATTTCTTTGGAAGTTAATATTTTTTCTACAAAATAGACACTTTACTGATTTTTTTCGTGTTATTTGTTGAAGACATGGTCAAAATATTGGAATATTTGTTCATGTATTTGTCAAAGCATTTATCTTGATACTGATCAAAACATTTTAAACCGATTGAAAAAAGAAAAGAAAAAAATATTTCAGAGTGTATCCTTTGCTCTTCCTTGTTCGTGTTCCACTTTTGGTTTGTTTTCCTTTTTCATAGCATCAAATTTCAAGATGTTTACTATCTCTCAGTTGGCATAATTATCCTAATCGAGAAAAGTTAAAAACCACAGACTACTTTAGCCATTAGTGTCGTCAAGACGACATCATTTAATGGTAATTAAGCTTCGTCAGTCATTTAGCTACTTGTTTAAGCAAAGGATGGATGGGCGGGCAGTAGGAGACAGGAGAATCAGTGCTTATGTCGCTACGCACGTCACTGGTAAGTTCATCTCTTTAGGAGATCTCAACACTGCGACTTAGCCAGGCTAGATGGCGCGACATTTTGTCGACCTGCAGTTTTATCTTGTACTGACCACCTCAAAGTCAGGATATTGTATTAACTGATTGAGTGATTTGAAAGAGAGGGCTTTGGTATGATAAACATTAATACTGGCCTGTTTTCTCTGTTCGTGACGCATTACTGAATCAGTCTGGTTGAGCGGAAGAAAAAAAAAAAAAAAAAAAAGTCTCCCGTTGATAGAGCAAATTTTGAAAGTGCATCAATCGAATAAACAAAAAAAAAAGAGAGAGAGAAAGAAAGAATGAAAGAAAGAAGGAAGGAAGGAAAGAGGAAGGGAGGAAGGAAGAAAAGTGAGAAAGGAAAAAGAAAAATAGAAAAGAGAAAGAAAGAAGGAAAGAAAGAAAGAAAGAAAGAGAGAAAGAAGGAAAGAAAGAAAGAAAGAGAGAAAGAAGGAAAGAAAGAAAGAAAGAAGGAAAGAAGGAAAGAAAGAAAGAAAAAAGGAAGGAAGGAGGGAAAAAAGAAAGAAAGAAAGAAATGAAAGAAAAGGAAAAGGAAAAGGAAAAACAACAGTAAATCGGTTTATTGGACTAAAGAGTTATTACCTTTGCCATTAATGCTTGTGATTTAGCTTTGATTCATTCGCTTAATAATTTTACAAAGTAAGATTATTTGAAGTACATTTAAACAGCTGAATGTGCGATTATCTGAGTATCATTTGAGTTGACTATGAAGTACAGATGTTAAGCTTTATTTAAAGTCCGAAGTAACAGCGTTTCCTGGTGTGCAACTCATGAAAATAAAAAGACAAAAGGCATGACAGGTCATGACCGCCATGTTGGTTCACATCATAAACGAATTAAAGAAATCAAGACCAAATATTTTGTCATCCAAGTCATCCAACATGGCTGCTATGGTGTTACTATCTGCCTCGTTGAGTTGAAACTTCATTGCAACTTTTGAGAAAATTGTTATTGAATTTCCCTAGAAATACACACTATGTATGCGTTACTTAAAGCTTTCTTACAGGTAGGTAGTCGGTTTGGGCCTTGTATATGTGCTCATTAACTTCGAACACGTATGAAGACCTTTATAAATAGACAAAAAAAGACAGCTCTTCTAATGGAACGACGGGTTTTACAAAATGTAAGTCAATGATACTATGCACCTTACATCATTTAGCTGTTGACGGTTGTTGTTGTTGCTGTTGTTGTGTGTTAATTAACCATTTTAGAAATTCGTTAGTAAAAGTGATTTTTAGTCCACGCACATTAACTTTTCTACGCAAAACAACCATTCACTTCATATGCACTTTAAATTTGAAATAAACTGGAAGAAGAAAAGACTACTCCATTTCTTAAAAACGGCATGTGTTGCTTTACGATCAAGTCAAACTAATAACTATAAGACGTCAGTGTCACGCTATTCTCGGTCAAAAAGACATGTTCGCACTCTTAATTCTTAAGAGTTATCTGCGACGACGCTATTCACTTTGACTTACGTCCAGGGCAACCCACGAGTGGATATCGGGCTGGATTTGGCATCTTTGGAGAATCCCATGTGGGATCTGATGTAGGACTACAACTGAAACCCTTTCGCGCGCTGTGGTTGGTTTAACTATCTCAATGCCGTACCGTGACAGTGCCCAATGCCATGATCTTTAGCACTCCTACGGAATCTACTGTAAGGTCCGACCATTTGGGCTAGTTCATATAACCATTTGGCAATATTTAGACAGCATCCTTTATGTGTTTGACCTAGGGTTGACTTCGTCACAAAACATATTTGACGCACTGGCAAGGGCAAGAGGGATTGGTTGATTTTTTCTTTCCATTGTAGAAATATTACTTGGGTAGATTTTTTTCTTGAATGCGGATCTTATCTGAAATGCAATGTTTGATATTGTCAATTAGAATTGACAAACTGAATTGCCGCCGTTTAAGAGAAATAGCACTAAAAAGGTATACTAATAGACCAATTCCAAAAGTCCCATAATCGTATGCAACTCGTCAATATGTCGTCATTGTTTTATCTCATCATTATACTTTTGGAATTGGTCTATAGACACGGCCGCCGTGTTGCTGGATGTTTACAAAAGACAATATGACGGCTATGACGTCACAAGACTAAAACGGACGTCAATATTTTAGTGAAATTCAATCTTTTTCAAGAAACTTATAATCCTCTGCACCCCAGGGAAGAAAATTTCTCAGAAATTTACAAGGCTTACCTCCCTGTTTCCCACACAATGAAACAAAAAGATGAAAAATCCCTGAAAGATATAAAAATTAATTTGTGATTCGTTTTCAGTGATTATGATCCTCAAAGTTCTAACATGATGCTCTAGAACAACGCTAAGCACCACACTAAACTTGTACACCAAAAAAGAGGGAGAAATGTTGCAAATTCGTATAAAATTCAGTTTAAAGCTATATAAAATAGCTCCCACCAAAATTACTGAAAGTATTTTTATAGTCTCTTTACGGCAAATTAATTTGTACCTAATTCGATTTGTATATTGTCTTTGCGTTAAAACATGGTGCATGTTTATATTGCGAAATGCCTCCCATTTAATTCAAACTATTAGCCGCCATGGGTATTGAAATAAAAATGTCAGAGATTCGATACTACCTGAGTTGAGTTGAGAATGGTGAATATATAAAGGACGATGACGTCATCGTGAAACATAATGAAGCAACCAATCAACCACGTGATTCCCAGCAGAGGAAACAACAGAAAGCAAGCCTTTAGACTACGCCTGACAAGAGAGATAAGATAGGGTAAATCAAACTAAGCAAGAAACAAGAGTCTAGCCAATTCTAGGGAAGATAGACTCGAGAGACTGCCTGAGAACGAATAGATCAGGAACGCTTTAACTAGGCTCAGTCCACAGCCGTCGGGGTTTTGTGCGCCCGCGATACTCTCACGGCTGGGCGCGGGGGCTGAGCATTGCATGGCAGGGTAAAGTATCGCGGGCGCACGAAACTTCCACTGCTGGGGACTGAGCCTATGCCCTACCAGGATCATAAAAACTACCTCACGGTCACGATCACAATCATGGCATGTGATACGGTCAGGGCTTACAGAAGAATTGTTTTTCCGCATTAGTTGAATCAATAAAAACGCTCTAGAGCACACTATTTCTCCAATCAAATTACTACGGCACGACACGTCCGACATGCCGTGATTTTAATGCAGTCATACGAATTCAACGCTGCTCTATATAACTTGTGATTTAAAGTTTCATCTGATCACATTTGTGCATTGAGACAGCTGTTACCTTAACATATCAGGATGTTATTTACTTACGCCCATTTTTTCAAATTATACAACCAAGAAAATGAGCGAAGAGGGAAGACGCTTTGGTTTTTACCGGCTTCCGCCAACAAACGCTTCACTTGTCGGAGTACTAAGTAATTATTTTGTTCGGACGTAAATCATCATCCAAAGCGCCTGCTCACGTAATTATAAAAATTGGTGTAACATAATTTTGGCTGTCTTACTGTCTCAGCTGTTCGACTAAATGACATCTAACAAAGATGTTTATAATATCATCTTTGTTAATGTACCTTACAATCCACACTCTCTGCGGTTTCGGCTGCCTTATTTGTATTTTTGATATTTCTCTCATGACGCGAAAGAAAAATGCCAAGTTTGTCTGAAAGAAAAAAATAAATAATAAATAATAAATAATAATAATAATAATAATGAAAACTTTATTTTGCTCATTTTTCGTTTTACAATTGTAAATCTCGCTAAAAACTAGGTAATTTACAATCGGCTACTTGAATTGACTTTTTTTTTTTTTTTCCTTCTTTTTACAACATAATAATGGTATAATAGAAGTAGTTATAGAAGCAGTAAAAAAAAAAAAAAAACTAGAATTTCATTAACTCAGGATCTTCCCATTCTTTGTTTCTTTTACAAAAAAGAAAATAGGT
>JAADYU020084121.1:0-13677 GCA_011763375.2 Heteractis magnifica
GAACTCCTTCATGAACACTCTTTGATGCTTTCTTTGGAAACCTTGTGAGCTATTTTTAACTCGTTATTATGCTCACACGACTGACAAACTCTTCACCAACGGAATCAATATCCCACATTCTCAGCCGCTGGGAACTTCTTCTCTAACCACGTTTTCTGATTCCATATGCCACGTTCGAAGCCTATTACTATTCTAATAACGACTTGGCAGCATAATTACCACTTGATAATGCTTTGCATTGTAACTAAGCCTGACGTTTAAGATATATTTTAGACTTGGGCCGATCCATACACCGCTCCACTCATGTACCGAACCTAACTGATGAATTATGTACAGCGAAAGAGCGGAGTATGAATCAGTTTGGTCCGGCAGTTTCAATTTGGTATGGCAAACACATTAAGTATGGCTTGCCGCATTATGCGATACTGGAGCGGCAGGCTGATTCACACGGCGCTCTTCTCATGTGCCGAACCAAATGCATAAATTATGTCTAATAAGGGTTTGTCACATGAGTGGAGCGGCGTATGGATCGGGCCTATAAATGAAGATAATAGCAACACCAACCTTTTTCCACGCTTAATACAGTATTATCTGCAACCGCACCGAACCGGTTGGCTGCGGTACAAACGTAAGTTCCTTGGTCTTCGAGACTCGTGGGATCGATTCTTAATAGACCGCTGATCCTCGATGAAGATTGTGAAAAATTGCCCTCGACTCGTGTCCAGCGGATTATTGGCTGTGGGTCACCGGTAGCCGTACACTTGAATTCAGCCACGTCACCTTCAGTTACTGATAACTGTTTGTTGTTTATCTGGACGACAGGAGCACTTCCTACGGCTAATGAAGAAAACATATATTATATACTTATTTTAAAAAACGTTGTCATGGCAACGATTGACAATTGAGAATAGGAGACGGTAAGGGATGTTGGTAAATCAAACTCGAATTAATTTATTCATGAGACCATCACACACTTGCACACACATATTCTACAGAACTGAAGACAGCATGGAAAGTTGTACCGCGGTATCAAGTGAAATCATGAATAAATTAATTACAATTAAAAGTACCGAGTTCCCTTGCGGTCTCCTATTGTTAATTGTCAATCGAAGCTGCAACAACCTTTTCCTAGTAAGTGTATATGAATCAATGCATACATCTGTTGTCTTTCTGTCTTGCAGTGTTTGTATATCATCCATTCATCCATTCACTTATTCATCCATGCACCTTTCTGGAGTTACCCATGATTCTTCTTGATTTAGCGCGTGCAAGCGAGGCCGTGAGGGTCTGGTCAGAAAGCAAACTTTAAGGACACTTCGGAAATTGAACAGAAAACAAAGAGGCGTTTCCCTAAACGTGGATTAAAACGCGGAAGTAGGATTTAAATGGTAGAACCAAATAGAAGTCCTGAAAAAAATAGATGTATTTCACCAAAGCTGTTTCTGTCCCCTGACCTCGCTCGAGTGCGCAAATCCTAAAGAATTACGGGATACTCCTGGATGATACAACCATCCACTTATAATATATATATATATATACACCCTCCTATTTATAATATTCATTCATGACCCATTCGTTCCATCGATCACCGGTCAACACGTCAGACCAAAAAGACATCAATCAGACAGTTTGTTAATCATGCATGCATCTATTTAATTTATACTCTACGCACTTCATCGTATCAATGTATTAATCAGTTAGTCAGTCAATCCTTTTTTATCTGTCTGTCCGTCTTTAGTTCTCACCTCTGACGTTCAACACTGTTCTCATTCTTCCCACAGCACCACCATTTTTCGCAACACAGAAGTACTCGCCCTCGTGACTCTTCTTGGCCTGTCGGATCTGGAAGACTGAATTGCCCTTAGACAACACGACCTCATCAGGAAGAAGGCCATTACTGGTACCGCTTATCCACGCAAGCTCAGGAGGGGGAAATCCGCTGGCAGAGCACAGAAACTCTACGGGATCACCTTCGTCGACGGTGAGAAAACGAGGAATAATGGACACTTGAGGTTTGATAACCGCTGAAAATACATAATAGAGACGCACGTATGTATATTTCATTCAATGAAAAGCAACTCTGGGTCCTACTGTCGCCCACAGGCAGTCCGAGACGTCGGTGTGTTTTTTATTGAAGATATGGAGGGGGAAAAGAAGAGAGACCAAAGCTCAATAATCATTCAGCTCAATACACTTTTTAATGACTTTTCATATCAAACTCTAATTTGATTGTTTGCACAGAACGTCGTTTTTTAGCGTTTTTTAGCGGGTTTTTTTTTTAGCATTTTTTTAGCATTTTTTCATATTTGGTCGTTCTTAAATACTTTCTCGTATGCCGGCAGCCATTGCTTAAGCTGCCTGCGAGTCGCCCCGATCAACTGCAAAATTTGGGCTGTACGCCTTTTTCACGCGGTGGCCATGTTGAAGAAAAAATGGTTTGTAGTTTGTGGTGGTTTTGAAGAAGACCTTAGCAAAATTCCAGGTTACTATAACGAATATATGAGGACATTGGGTAGTCGTTTTCAAAAGCAATAAAAGTGACACTGGAACCCAGCATGGTTCTGTGGAAATATCAAAATACTTCTTAATAAATTATTTATTGCCCAAGCATCAGCGTCGACTACAATTCGCCTTTCCGAGAGTCAAGACTGGACAAGAACTCCATCTCGTCCCCAAAATCAATCCCAGAATCCAATGCAAGATGGCGGCACTTTTTGAACTTGTCCCCAAATTCAGCCCCACAATTCTGTACGGCACGAATCTGTTTCCAGTCCTCCGTTGAATTTTGGCCGGAAAGGTGAATGGAAAGTGTGCGGGATTTTTCGAGTGCGGATATTAATGAAAAGAACATAAAAAACATCAAAATACCTGCAACTCTCAACTGGACACTAATTTGATCAAAACTGTACTGATTGGACCCTGTACAAGTATACGTTCCCGTGTGCCTTCTACTGGCATACTGTATAGTCAATACCCCATCTTTGTCTACAGAGCCAGGAGGAAGCGTCCCTGATTGGCCTTTAGTCCATTTTAATGTTGCGTACGTGAGACTCTTGGCATTGCAGACGAACCGAGCGGTTTTACGGGCAGAAATGTGTAGCGTTCTGGGAGACACCGACACTGTTATAGGATCCTCGGGTCTTGCTAGGAAAAAAAATTCAATAAAAGCAAACGAGAAAACAACAAAATGGATGACTTTCTGACTTATAAGATTGAAAAGGAAAGGGAAAGCCCCTTGTTTTTAAGAATAAAAGTGACGGCCACGTGTTGGATAAACTGTTGGTAAAATATCATGCTCTTCCCTTTCTTTCCCAACCATCATAACGCCAAAGAAACATGGATTGGAGAGAAGTAGTTCGTAGCTGCGAAAACCCAAAACCAATAGACCTTTCTCGAATTCGCTTCAGTGACGAGAATCAATGGTTCCAAATGCTCCTTCCCGGAGTTTCCCACAATTTTTTAGGATTTGCGCGCGCCAGCGAGGTCAGGGGACAAAAACATTGAAAACTGATCGTAGTTTTGGGGAAATTCGTTTGCCGTGTCTAAAACAAGATCAGGAAAAGTTCAATTATTCAGATATTCTAATTCGTAAAACCATTTACATCCTTCTTTCGCATTTGAATCCATATTTGACAAAACGCTGTTGTTTTCTGTTCAATTTCCGAAGTTTCTTTCATATACTTTGTCCCTAACCAGACCCTGACCTCGCTCGCACGCGCTAATTCAAGGAGAATTATGGGTAACTACGGGAAGGTGCAGCGAGTTTGGACTTGATACGTTACAATATATGTTGCTTACACTGCATCATAACCAAGAGTTCTCAGATTCATAACCCCTAGACCTGTTTTAGGATTTTTAACCGGAGAAGGAGAAGAAGAAGGAGGGGGAGGAGGAGGAGGAGGTACGGGTTTCCAAAACAAAGGCTCATTCATTCCTATGGAAACAAAGCGACGTTGCTGGCGACGGGGAAAACCGCATCGGGTGAACACCCATGCAACTGTTGCGCGCTACGTCGCCGGCGACGTCGCAGAAGTAGAAACGAATTCTACTTCTGCGACGTCGCCAGCGCTAAATTTCACCGTGTGAACACGTCTGCGACATTGCTTGTAAAGGCATGATGCTCTCAGCCAATGTAATACAATTAATTTGCTGTCGCCGGCAACGTCGCATGCAACGTCGCATCATCCCGTCGCATCATCCCAGTCGCCCCATGTGAGCTGAGTTGGTTGGTTCTCTTTCTGACTCCGAGGGTTTTTCCGGTTCTCCGGTTTTTCCTCCCTCCTCATAAACCAACCCTGACTAATTCAAACTGGTTAGAGCTGTGCTCCGGGGTCATACATGGACCGTATAGCGGCTGCCAGAGGTGCCTTCACATGCTTTCAGTTCGACCCCGTTGAGCTGCGCCACTTGCTGTAATTTGTGGTGGTGATTAGTGATAACAAGATAACGATAACGATCATGTGGCCGGGCCTTTCAAGACTTACCCAGCACGTTTAGGGTTCCTCGTGCAGTATGCTGTCCATATGCATTCCTTACAGTGCATACATATCCTCCTTCGTCCTGCTTGCGAACGTTAGGGATACTGACGGCACGACTGTCTGTCTGTGCACGGGATGACAAGGGAAAGTTGTCAAGACGAGACCACGTAACCGTTAAAGGTCGTTTGCCATTGGATAAACAGTAAAATACGCTACGTGTCCCCTCGCTGTCTCTCCGATATTGTGGCCATACTGTGGCTTTAGGTAGCAACTCCTCTGCAAGATAAGTTAAACAAATCTTGAAAGCAATAAGGTTTGTTCATCGATAATTATATAATAAACAGAATACTACATAGGCGCTTGGAGATACGGATTTTATCTTCTCGTGTTGAGTATCTCTCATTCCTTCGCTGCGCTCACTCGTGAGAGATCTTTTCAAACACCCGAAGATGAAATCCGTATCTCCGTGCGCCCATGTAATAGCCTCTATATCTACAATGGGCTGACCATACGCTACTCATAGAATAACAAGTTATAGCTCATCAAACTTCTTTTATCGGTTAGTTTCAAATTCCGCCTGGAATGATGGTCCCCCGTTATATGCTAAGAGGATAATAAGGGGATAATTTACAAAACAGGTAACGTAAGCCAGTCCTTAATTTACATTACAATTAATTTTCTGCTAACTGCGACAGTGAGGACATCCATTCCAGACGGTTTCTTATTACCTCCTATGTAATTAATAATTCAAAGTTGAAAACACTCTATAATGAAAGCGATAAACTCGGCCCCGTTTTGAAATTTATGTTTTTCTACCTTAAAGGTCACGTGACCACTTTATACCAACAACACATAGCTCAAAATCTTCAGGAACCTAATTGTCACTTTTGATATGAAATTGGACTTTTTAACTTAAATCTGGAATGAGATATTAATTTCTATATGATTTTAGCCAATCCTCTAAAAATCCAGGCCTTAACATGCTTGAGTTTCATGCACACGGTTGAATTTTATGCAAGACAGCGAAGAAAACTGAAGAAACGTCCTCTTGGCAAGAGACAAAAAACCACACACATGTAAACAGACATAATGTCACGTGTGCTGGAAATTGGAGAACATTCGGTTTAAAATTTTACATTTAAGGTATGCCTAGGTGAGAGAGGTCTTGTCAGTTTTGCTGTTAAGGAAGTTCTGTAACTCCAAGGCTACTCAAGACCTTCCTATTTGTTACTGTACCTGGTACTTTTTCACATTTTCCTCCTGGCGATCTTGGGTTCCCTGTGTAGCCCTGCGAACATCTTCAAACAACAACAATATATTATCAGTTATTGTTTTTAAACGAAGATCGCGTGTTTTTTGTCGTTGTTGTTGTTGTTGTTGGTTTCTTTTTCCCCTTAAGGCAAACGAGCCCAACCACATCCAACATTGTTGGCACTTGTTGGTTTGGTGTTGGTTTGGTGTTGGTGTTTGTGTTGCACCCAACAAGGCCCAACAATGTTGGGATATACGCTTATTTGTGTGAAATTTCCATGGATACGATTTGCATTTCGCATGTTAAGTCCAACATCGTTGGGCATGACGCCCAAAATCCTGTCCAAACGAACGTAACATTCTCGGCTATGCTTTGATGACCGCGAAACAAAAGAAATCTTGGGACTTATAACTCCAAAGTTTGAAACATTTCAAACTTCACCCAACATCCAACAAGTCCCAACAACACGCAACATGGTGCTCAAACGCTCCCAACATGTTGGACCCAACAATGTTGGATGTTCTTGGCTAACAATGTTTGGTTTCCTTGCACGGGCCTTTACGGATATTTAGTCAACAAAGCTTCTTACCTTCCACAATCACGTCCCATGTAACCTGGTTGACATGCTGTACAAGTTGGGTATCCATCGATATCTATTCGACACGTTGGACTAAATCTGCAAATAATAGACGAAATACGTGTGAGAAAGTTTCGAAGAGATATGACTTTCTTAGTAGTTGAATAGTGAACTGCCTGCTAAGCAGGAGTTTTGTATTTCATTCTCCAGTGACTTTAAAAACATTCTTTCACTTTTCGACTTTGATCTGTGAGCACTTAGATAGAGAGAGTAAGAAAGTTCACTTACCTTCCTTGTATACAGCTATTTAAAAAAGGTTGATGGGGCGAAAAGCGAATAACAATCGGTGGTCAAAAGGAACTGTGGGGCAACAAGAATTTCTTCGGATTAATTTCTCAAATACCTAAACCATGCCTTCTGAAGATCTTCGCTGTATGGTGCAGGCATTGTTTAGAAATGAATATGACGAAATTCTTATTGCTTCACAGTTCCTTTCGGTCGTGCAATCGCCAATCACCGATCGCCATTCGCCGTTCGCCCCGTCAACCTTATTTGAAGTAGCTGTATCAACTTCAACAAACTAGCCAGTCGCGTTCAATAAGTGTCCTTTACATTATTACGGTTAAGGCATTACAGGACACATTTACGAAGGTGTAAGGCGACACAAGAACTAACACGTAACAATCAAGAAGATGTTTGAAGGATCATGGGAAAACATTTCGCAAACACAGAAAAATTATTGCTTGTTTAAAGTGATTTTGCTCCACACAAGAGGCTCTGTTTTGGAGGAGTTTAGTTGCTAGTAATAAATCTTTTTACTTACAAATTAGTTCGAATGTTAAGCGGACAAGCACACACTTTGCAGTCAGCGGATGTTCCTTGGGTAGCATCACCATAGTAACCATCCTTACATAGCTCACAGTTATCTCCCGCAGTATTATCATTACAATTCTGATGGGAAACATACCAATAAGTAATGAATATAAGCCTGGATCTAATAAGGGGGATATAAGAGGCAAAAAGAATAAATAAACTTAATGAATAAACAGTAACTGTTATTACAGTTGAGCCCGCAATGAGATAATCTTTTGTTTTAAGAATCATTCAAGTGAGGCTATCGGGTCAATACAATTCATAATGGCTCATTTGCATTTCATCTGCATGTATCCGTAATAACAGCTATTCGTCTAGCCTTGTCATTGTGGGTCTCGTTAAATGCTTCTGGAATATTCCTTAGCGCCATTTTTGAGTATATGAAACAAGCATAGTATGCAATTCATTAGTAGAGTAAAGGACAACATTCTCAAAGCAGTTGTTATTTATCTTACCAAACATTTTCCATTGTCAGGGTCACACTCCAAGCTGTGCTTATTGCAGTTACATCGAACACACCGAGAGAAGCCTGGGCCTGGCTTAACTCGAGTGTAACCACGTGCACATTTCTAAAAATAGGGAGAGAAAAAATGAAGTTATCAATTTGATATCAGAAATGAAAATGAGGGGGAACGTTGTGTTATGATGTTAGTTCCAGTTAGTAGAATGGAGTGACATTCTTGTTTGGTCTCCGGCAAGAAACCACCTGCTCTTGGCGAATCTAAATGTGGGAACAAAGCGTTTTAGGATTCGCCCAGGGCTTTCGGTTCTTAGAAGAAAACCAAACAAAGGAGGGCCCTGGGGACAAGAGTGAGTGTAGATGAGTGTTCACCAAGATTTGCAAATACGCCTACAGTTTTACCTGACACGACAATCCGGCATAACCAGCAGGACATGCGCACTGTTCCACTGTGTTAACTTGTTCAAGTAGCGTGTCATGTGGGACTGTGATATCCATGGTAACAGCAAAAAGACTAAAAACCAAAAATCAAAATAAGTTTTAATGCAAGAAAAAGATCCTGTGCCGAAAACCATGTCGTACAGCAACATGAAGGACCCATGATTTGAAGCCATTTCCAAGAGGAAAGGCACGGCGGCTATGTTGCTTGACAAAAGGACCTAATGGGAAATCTTTTATTAAAACCATCAACATGGCCGCGATGACGTAACGTGCAAACGAAGGATAGCTACGATAGAATGAATCGCTTTTAGAAAGTTCTTTTTATTTCATGAAAAATTAAAATGAAAAAATGGCACAGAAATGTAACGATGTACTGGAGATGAATTTGCTTCCACTGGAAAAATCGATCGATTTCTGATCTTGGAAATATGCTGGAAATAAGTTGGAAGTCCCGACTTCCACATTTTTGAACACTTTCATGGTATGGAAATATATTGGAAATTCTAACTTCCAACATATTTCCATGTCGTGAAAGTGACTTCCAATTTAATTTTTTCCATGATATTTCCATCATTTCTCAACTTCCAAGGTATAGAAATATATTGGAAGTGCGATTTCCAACATATTTCCATACCTTGGAAGTGACGTGTGAAAGATGACGCGTGCGTTTTTGAGAATATTTATGGTATGGAAGTGATGACTTCCATGATATTTCTAGGTTTCTCAACTTTCATGGTATGGAAATATCTTGGAAGTCGAAATTCCAACATATCCCCATGATCTGGAGCGCGACGCAAAAGAATCATACCTGTCAAAAATACCACGCTTTCAAAATCCAAATTTTCGAGAACTCACCTTGCTTGGTATGTGGTACTGCTGTACGCTGCTCTAATTAGAATACTCTTTATAGCAGATAAAGCAATGATCAAGTCTTCACGCGACGCAGCAGGACCGTGAGGAAATGTGAACGAAGACTATATAGAACAAAAAGGAAATTAGAATCGTGGTTACCCTGAATTAACAACTTTTCCATAGATGCCTTGCAAACTCAACTTGAACCTAGTCCTCCGCTCGATTCGGGAAAAGCAAATTACAAGGAACAACAAACATAAATTACTTCTCTGACGTCACAGTCATTAGCATATGGCATGGAAAAACCTTTATAACTTAAAAGTGCAGCACTCAAACTAGAGTGCGCTATATATCCGTCAGGCATTACTCAGGCATTAACTACACACACACAAAAAAAAAACAACAACAACAAAAAAACAAAAACAAAGACAGCCTGAGATATGTTGCTATTGTTGTTTGCACTGTTCTGCTCCAGTGATATCAACTAGTTTGTACAAACTAGTGCAATTAGACAATACATATTTAGTTTTGTTTCACGGATGGTGTGCACTCTATATAACTTTGAGGGTCATTCAACAGCTGACCCCATTTAGAATCAATGTTAAGCATAACGTCAGAAGGGTTATAGGCACTTAAGGGAAACTCATGAGTCACTCAGTGAAATAAAATCAGTGATTAGTATATATTGAAATGCTTTTACCTCAACTATGCGCACGTTATGTGTAATTTCTTCTCCTCCCGTTGGTGGAAAATGCATCTTATGTACAAGAACTAAACCATATCCCTGAAACGCGATAGTTAAATCTACTATTAAGGATGTTTGTGGACGTTGTTTCTGCGCATCCTTTCTGTGCGCGCGCGAGCTCTTTCAAATGAGTGAGGAACGCCTGGATGATTTTGATCAAATTCAAAATGACCACCAAATTTTCAAAGTTTAAAGCATAATATCTCCAAGACGAAAAAGGTGACCCACATTTGTTTTTCATAAAAGTAAGTTTTCATATAGATCTACAAAATATGCCAACATGACAAAAATTACATTACATGGGAAAGAATGACAGCAAATGTTCCACAAAATTACATGAGATTGAAGGCCAAATATTTTGCCGGCGAGCTTTCAAACATCTTTAAATAGATTACTTGCCTTTTGTCCTATTCATTTTCAGTTGAGATTTATGTGCAAAGAAAGTTTCTCTGACACGTGAGAAAGTTTCATCAAATTCAAGCAGCTTTTTCTTGTTTGAATGCCTTGATCAATGGAACAGGCTATGATAAAATCCGCACTAATTTCTTCCAATTGCCGTTTTTACTATTTTATTTTTATAACTCTAATATGTTGCAGTAACTTGGTGCCAAGTATCAGCTTAGGTCATTTCCGAGTTCTCGAAAAGGATGCATGAAGGCGAAGCTTCGTGAGAAACCACACTTTGTGGTGTGAAACGACTGACTTGTTCTGTTGTCACTCTTTTCTCTATGACTTGTGTTCGCAGTTCACTCGTAAAAATAAACTTTTAAGTAAAAGAGAAAGTCAAAGAAATGTTAGTCGTTTCGCGAAACGAAACATGTCTCACAAAGCCTCGTCTTCATGCATTTTTTCCGAGAACTCGGAGTTGGGTTACTGACATTACAACGTACATTGCCCGCGAACGTCCTTAAGGACTAGTTTTTATTGCCTTTAGTTCTCTTTCCTTGGGAGAGCAAGGGTGAAAATGCTTGTTATAACATCCGTATTCGTGTGGACCGTGCCGCTGCTAAAAACAACTTAGTCAAGCTATTAACAGTATCAGTTTCTTTGTTTCTTACCCTAATCTCGACGTCTGACTCTCTGTTCAGCTGACCTCCTGGTAACATGTCATGTGATATTGTGTAGCTCAGTGTGCCACCATATGCGCTAATCTACGTTTAAAAAAATTCTTAGAGTACAAGAAGCAATACTTTATAATCCTAGGAACCAATTTTCTCAAGGTTGCGCACTCGCCCAAATCCCAGAAATTTGACGGGCCCCAATACCAGAACAGGAGTTTTGGGGTGAGAATAGACCTTTCCGGAATTCGCTTCAGTGACCACGAAACAATGGTTCCAAATCGAGGTTGTACGTTACAGTAAATATATGAAAACATTAAGTCCAGCCTCGAATTGAAACCATTGTTTCGTGGTCAATGAAGCGAATTCGGGGAGTCTATTAGGATACACACTTCTTGAAATAAAAATTTACAAAAATT
Source organism: Heteractis magnifica (assembly GCA_011763375.2). Classification (NCBI taxonomy): domain Eukaryota; kingdom Metazoa; phylum Cnidaria; class Anthozoa; order Actiniaria; family Stichodactylidae; genus Heteractis; species Heteractis magnifica. Next base: position 11,156 of record JAADYU020084121.1, read on the forward strand.
ATTATTAAATCATCATTTCCAGTAAAACATTTGTGGCTCAATATCTTAGAATTTGTTCTTTTCCGACGGTTTCGTGACCCTTTAAGTTAAGTCGTGTAAGTAGTTTTGAGAAAAACGTCCATTAAGATCGTATGGCAATATCTATGATATCTATTTCAGGGTTCATGCTGAGGTATTCACTTAAATCCAAAGAGTATTCAAGGAGTATTCAAGGACCCAAAAATGATTTTTCCAGGAGTACGTTCAGCTCACTGAGCTATGGAATTACACGGTGTTTTTACTTGGTCACCTAAACTTAGTTATACTTTTAAGTAGGGCACTTTATTAAAGGGAAGTAACACGTTGTTGATATTGTATTTTGCAGGTAGAAAACATTATAATAAAAATTTTTGAGATGACTGGATCTATTTCAAAACCCTTGCAGTAATTCAAGGAGTTTTCAAGGAGTTAAGCTAAAATTTTAAAATTCAAGAGTTTTTCAAGTGTCCTTGAAAATGTGAATTAAATTCAAGGAGTTTTCAAGGGGTTTAAGGAGTAGCACAAACCCTGCTTTTTGTTTCGTGAATGATATATGAGCAATGCGCGAGCAACAAGTGTAAAAGCTTTTGAATTCCAAAATTAAAAGCAGTTCTGTGAAGAATTTTCTTCATTTTTCTTCATAGCGTGAATTGTTGTGGAGAGTTCTGTTTACTGCACGTAGAGTAGGGATTGTGCATAGTTTGTTAGCAATTGGACCCGGAAATACGTCACCCTTAAAAAACCTCTATAAACTTTTAAAGTTGTGACGCATTTCCGGGTTCATTTTCTCTGAAAATCTAAGAAGCTAAAATGCTACATACAATTAATCATTCTCCTGCAACAATGTGAATTCTGTACAAAAATTCCAGTACTTACTTTATCTCCCAAGAACTGTTTCGGTAAATACCAGTAATAAGTTTTCCTTGGCAACCGGTCAAACCGGTTATAAACAAAATGTGGTGGGACACCAACCAGTAATATGCCAGTATTGACAACAGTAATACCCAATCTATCACCCAAGCGAATTGCGTTCTCTTGTGAGATCGGTTCATATCTGTGAGAGAGTGTAACCTGTGGGAAGAGAGAGCAAAATGGGTAGAAAGTTAGAGCCTTGCGCACTTCACTCCCGTTGCAAGGATATCGAAGAAAATCCGAGATGACTGGGGAAAAACCCTGAGGAAATTTTGGATGGATGGGATGGATGGGATGGATGGATGGATGGGATGGGATGGATGGGATTGATGAGGTGGATGGGATGGCATGGGTTGGGATGGATGGAATGGAATGATTGGAATAATTGGGATGGATGGGATGAGATGGGATGGGATGGGATGGGTTTGATGGATGGATGGATGGATGGATGGATGGATGGAGGGGGTCACCGTAGTCTCCTTCGCAGCCGTTATTAGCACCGGCCAAATTTCCCATCCCACTAATAACGGCTGCGAAGAAGACTAGGGTTACCGTACCTTATCGCGGAATCCTCTAGCACATTTACATTCTGACGACACACCAAAACAAAAACACGGCATACATCCATCAGGATTACTGGAGTCCAGGTTAAAATAGCTGACTCTACACTTGTTGCATCGTTTACCTTCCACATTAGCCTGTAAAACAAAACAAATTTATACGTGGTTCAGTCATAACCATTCCCAGGTGAATTGAGGCTGGTTCTAATATGATCTCTGACGATCGCTGCGCAGTGCTACTATCTTTTGCATATAATCGCTAACGATCGCTGAGCAACGTTACCATTGTTAACATATAATCGCTGACAATCGCTGAGCAGCGCTACCAGATATAATCGCTGTAGACCGCTGGATCGCTGAGAAATGTTAACATGTGATCGCTGACTATCGCTGATCAAATTTTGGACGATCTGCCGATCGTCAGCGATCATGTGAGAACCAGCCTTTTGATATCAAAAAAGAACATGGTAGCCATGTTGGATAATAAAGTATAACAATAGAGTTCATTAAGTTCTTGCAACATGGCGGCTACTAAGGAAACAACTACAATACTCATGAACATGAAATATAACTGAGAGATACTCCAAGTGCTTTGGATAAGAAGTGACAAATGGTGAATATAGTCAAACCGAAGCTACAATATAAGAATTTTTACAATTCAAGACCAACGATGTGTATCTACAGTACTAGTGCAGGGGTACATTTTTAATGTCATGATTGCGCAATCTGTGAGTCATAGCGTGCCCGCAAACCGTCAAATCATATCGGCCTGTAACTGATAAATCGTTACCAGCGGTTAAATCTCAACAAGACGTAAAGGAATCTATCGCGTTAATGTGGATAATCAGGATCAGGATATAGATAAAATAAACGTGATATTTTTGGTAAAGAGGAAAAAGAATCGACTTCTAAGCATTCCCGCAAAGTATTTTTCCTTCCTTTTTGACTCAAGGATACCCCGGAGGAGTAGCTGTGAGTTATAGCTGGGACTTTCTCATTTGCATTAAATTCTGTGTAACAATAGGTATTGTT
>JAADYU020084232.1:0-12845 GCA_011763375.2 Heteractis magnifica
ACCCCCGGACGTACCCTCTTTCCCCACCCCCCGCTCTTCCGATCTACTTTCCCCCCCCCCCCCCCCCCCCCCCCCCCTCCTATGCCCTCGCTATACCACTGAAGAAGTATTATACAGTTCTGTGAACTTTTTCAATAAGAACCTATAAAATTGCTTATTCTCTTCTTTTAATATAAAACTGGTTCTCAATTTTGAGGCTCGGAAATTCGAGCAGCATTTTTGTCAAACTTGTCGAGCAACGGTGATGCCGTGCAAGTTGGAGAATGTTGGTAAGCATCCTCCCCCCCCCTACTTTGCCCAACTTGTCACGCAACAGAAATGGATGTTGCAAGTTTTCGCTGTTGTCTGCCCGCTGATTGGTTTGTTGTTGTATGCTACCAAGAGAGCATAAATAAGAGAGGGAAACTTCTTAATATCGCGCGCGCGCCATGTGAATTCCCAGTTGGGCAGGCTATTTTTAGCATTCGCATGCAGTTAACTTTCGCCTTACCCTACTCCCGTGCGTCAAAAATTGCGCGCCTCATCCCACTCTCGTGTGCGCGCCGTAATTTGACACTCCAGATTAAAACACAATTTTTGACCCACGGAAGTAGGGTAAGGCGAAAGTTAAATGCATGCGAATGCTAAAAATAGCCCAACCGGGAATTTACATGGCGCGCGCGATATTAAGAAGTTTCCCTTTCTTATTTATGCTCTCTTGATGCTACCTCATTTTCACGGACCAATCACAGACGTTGTGAAAATGTTGCGTGACAAGTTTGATGGCAGGTGGTAAAACGCGCAACAAATGAAAAATTTCTTGCAATAACTAGAATGTGATTCTACTTTTTGCACAACCTGCAGCATTCATTTTTGTTGCGTAGCACAAACTAATTACCATATCATATTGAGAAAGATCTAAATTCTCCTAAACTTTCAGCAGTGCAAGTTGCTGTACATGGTATTAAATGGAAATTGGTTTTGGGGAGTTACAATACAATAAGTTTCCCATATATATGATACAAAACTGCCCTGCCAAGATGGGCATTGCAAATTATTTACCTTAAATGAGACTACAAAAGCATTCTCAGCCCATTCCTTTACCAGAGGTGTTAACATTTTTGGTACTTGCTGCATGACCAGTTCAAGAGGTCCGCAATCTGAGGAGATTTTGTGTTCAGACTGCAAGATCAAGTCAGTTTTTATAATATGTAAGATGATAATTGAATAGAGGTCAATATTTAAAATCCTTGACATGTAATTACAATAAGTAGGCTGTTTTCCTGGCAGCATCATATACTACTAGTAACAGAATCCCTTTGCCCACTTTCTTTGGCAATTAATTAGTGCCAATTGTCCTTTTGTTTTTATTTATTTATTTATTTTTCATGAGAGAAAGAAAAATGGATAAATTTAAGGCTGGCCTTTGGTGCATTAAGTCATAATGCAAACTGGAAGATTTTGGCTGGCAAATTTTAAACAGATTGAAAACTTCAAGGTTTCTGCTTAATCCCATATTCAAGACAGAGAAGGAATTTACATCCTGGCAATATTTCTTTTAATAGTTCCTGTTTACTAAAAAAATCCTTGCAATTGTGATGTTAATATGATTTCCACAAAAAGCTCTTCAGAAATTGAACCAGCCAATCAATATCTGACTACCCTGGGATCCAGGCGATATATTCTTGTATAGCATTCATAATTTTAGACGGTGAGGAGAAATAACCTCTAGACACAGCAGTTGAAGCCTTCCTTTGATTGGCAAAACACAACATGAAGAATAAAATACTTCTGGAATCCCAGGATAATCTCTTGTAGGCATAACCCATGAATAACATAGGCTTATGTCATGTCATATGAATTATCATCACAGTGACCAAGAAATGCTGGGAGGGACATCTTATAACTTTTAGGGGTAATAATTGGTAATTTGGTATCTCTTACAATGATGAAAATCGAAAAGGATTTCTGACAAAGTTAGCTGGTAACTTTTAGGGCATTTGCTAGAAAATAAAGCTTCTTTTCAAGTAAAGTGCATTACCAATATATATCCGTGATAAAGTTAACTAAGAAAATTGTACAAATTAGTGCAAAGTTTTACATAGAAAGTGTACAAACACTAAAAGGGTGCAACATAAAAAGTACTAAATAGTGCTAAATTATGTTAATTCTATTGTTTTCTATTGTTTAATTAGTACTATTTAGTGCTAAAAAGTGCAAAGTATTGCATGCTTTTAGCGTTTGAAATTACTGAATTACTCAGACTTTACTGAACTTACTAATTTGTGGAAATTTGTGCAATTTCTTACAAAGTTTTGCACGGATATATGGTATGCACTCTAGCAGAGGGTCTTTTAAACATTTTTAGCTATTGTTTTTACTATTATTCAATTTTTTTAAAAAATTGATTGATAGATATGGTACTTTTGGGGGCTAAAAATCATTCACTCTCACACCCACAAGGACAAGACTCAGGTACTGACAAGCACCTTTGTCCCCTTATATATGGGGGTAAGTCCCTCCCAGCCAAGAAATACTCCAGTACTAAGATAACCTTACCATGCTTTCTTCTGGTATGTAAAAATCAGCAACAGCAGCAGCAAGATAAAACATAATTTGTGGCCCAAGATTCCCCAAGGCTTCTGCCATGGTGCGAAGTAAAAACAGATAATCTGATAGAGTGTTGAACTCAACCAATAATAGTGTACCCAAAACTTGCACCTGAAAAATCACAAACCAAATCTCTTATTTTTGTGTACTCCAGTGACAACTTTGTCACAAGTCTGGAGCTCTAATAAATGGTATTTGCCATAGGAGTATCAGAAAGACTATTCCAATTTAACCCTGAATAAAACAATGCATGCGCATGAATGCACTGCAATGCTTTGCTTGATACATAGGGGAAACAATCTAAAATTAATTTTGACTTTTAAGAGTATTATTTTTAGTAATCAACCCTTGGCCCAATCAAAATATCAATGCTACTGTTTGCATAATTTTTTATATGATATTCTAAGATAAAATAAACTACTTTTTCATATGGCAAGGTCATTTCACACACTCTCATTCGGCAATCTGTGGTCCAAAACTTATGGTAACCACCAACCTTATTTTTGTGTTTGCCTTGCCATATAACAAACATCTTATTAACCTTGCTTGCTCGGTCCTCACATAAATTAATTATAGAACCTTATTTTTTCCACTTCTTTATGGCCTGCATACCGCACGTGCTTCAGCCACAAGGCAGTGGAAGAACTCAGTCCATAAACTTAAGGTACAGCCCTGGAGCTCATTTTTAAAAGAGGTATGGATTTACTCATTTAAGTACTCAGCACCTGATTAAATGCCACTAGTGACACATCCAAGAGCACCACCAATAAGTGCCACATTTGTTCACACAATGCATTCCACTTAAGAACTTTGCTGTTTTTGAAAAGCAACCACTAAAGGATGAATACAGATAGCTGTATGCTCAAAACAAATACATTGATAGTCTGTTGTTTGATTGAAGGAAGAGAGTTGCCAAACTCATGCCAAGGCTTTTTCTCATGTGATCGCTTGGTAATATAGACCCTATGAAAAAATGGCTGCTGCTTAATTTGCATAAATCCAAAAGCTTAATGAATTGGGGGAAAATTCTGTCTTCACATGAAAGACCATCAATGAATTAGTAAATGTTCACAGTTTCAAAGCATAATCAGTTTCAAAGCATAATAAATCGCTGCAGAGTCATAAGTATTTAAAATGTGCCAAAAACATCAAAATGAGGCTGGTCGGGCCTTGGCTGTGTTTCACATACAAATCCTTCTAATCACTGTAACTTCCCTTTAAATAATGCTAGGACCCTGAACATTTGCTTATTTACTCATCTTAGCATGCTCTTTCAAATGCTGGCTGTTATAACTTTACCAGCTGAGCACAAAGTGGTATATTATACCCTATTCATGGCTTTTTCACAGGGTCTATAAAGTGGTAACGTATTAAACCATTTATAAATACTTATGACTTTTTAATAAACCCCACCCTTGAATTGACACTGCCTGTGAATACATGCATTACCTAAAATCCCTAAAATTTAAAAAGTGCTGTGGCAATTAAACAAGTAAATGTGGTGAGCAAAAAGTTTAAAATTTTGAAAGCAAGATGGTGATCTGTGGAATGGAATTAATTGCAAAACTGAGATGCCCAAAAAATGCCAACATGAGGCTAGTCAGTGACTGCAAAATCTAACACCAAAGTCTATATTTTCAATCTCTGATATCTTAGAAGCAATACATGCCATGACATTCAAGCTCTCTGGAAACACTACTTTCACATGCTAGACTTTCAGATAGAAATGTTTATTTTGATTGAAATCAGTCTGGGTTATAAAATTGGCTGGCCACCATATTTTGATTTGGTCTATTCACATAGCAACATTCCAAACAGTCTTATAGATAATACCAGGACACCCAAACAAGTAGCTAGACATAAATCATGGCAGTGCTGTTGCTTACCTCATGATATTTTTTTAAGATATCCCGTATATTTGGTGCCCTAGTTTCATCAACTGTCAAAGAAGAATGAATGTAATTATAAAGGATTTTAAGTAAATGAATCAGCTAGATCAACTTCATAAAATAAAGGGTAATGTACTAATAGACCTCCTTGGCTTGGTTGTAATGTTTTCCCATTTCAGACCACATGTCATTCCCTTGAGAATACAATTCTTTGTTTGAGGCTCATCCATATTACTGTATCTTCTCAAGGGTTTCTGAGAAACAAAGAGATAAAACCCAAGGAAATGACACATCAAAACATTATGCCCAAGCTGAGGAGGTCTATTAAGGTATTGATTTAGGTTCATTGTTTCATTTTGGAAATCTGCTCTCATTTTGTCAGGATTTACACCACATCAATAAAGTAATACGTGCTGAAAGCTATTGAATTGTAGAATTAATGGTGATACATGAGAAAATGCTTTTAAAGAAAACCAAACATTGTTTTGAATTTTTGTAAGAATATCATAGGGCCTCACTTTGGGAGATATAAGTTGATGGCATTTGACAAAAAAAAATTCATGGTTCAATTCTCAGAGAAATTTCCAGCTAAAGTGTGTTATGGATTTTTGACGTGTAGCCTTGTGGATTTTATTCTAAATCAAAGTTGAAAATGCTCTCTTTCACTCAAGTTGTTGACAAAAAGTGTCATAAAATCTGCATGTTTTTGGCCTAACAAGAAAAGACCAAATCACCTTGGGTGGAATAAGATTCATTGTTTCTTGCATAGTAACACTTAAAAGACAATAATATGGATGAGCCTCAAACAAAGAATCGTATTCTCAAGGGAATGACGTGGTCTGAAATGGGTAAACATTTTGTCCAAGGTGATTAGGCCTATAGCTATTTTTCAGCAATTTTGTTGACATCCTTTTCCTGGCAAAAGCCTATAAATCTAAAGTGGATGAAAAACACATAGATTTTGTCAGAACCATTTGTCAGTATGATGAGTTCTGATTGGTTACCAAATTTCCCTAATTTTGGAAAACAAATGCTGAAACAAAATGCTTTGCACCAAATAATCCTTTGTGTGCTTCATAGCAAGATCACCTGGTATGCCCACTGAAAGTTTCTTCTCAAAGGCTTACATAATCTCTCCTCTAAAAATGTAAGTCAGACTAACCTTCAATACGAAATGAACCTTCATTATCTCCCTTGAACTCTAAAATATCCAGAAAACTGTCTGGTGAAATATGTCTTGAAAAAGGCTGCAATGAATGCTGCCTGAATAAGAAAATAACAGCATATCCTTGTTGAAGAAATTGTCTGAATGAAGGGTTAAGGATTGAGATATATATATATATATGTGTGTGTGTGTAAAATTAAACCATCAACTTATCCAGTAAAAGATGACATGGCACCACTTGAGGGAGCTTTCGACTCTTTATTCAGTCTTCATCAGCCATTTATTCTACATATATGCTTTCTTCTGGACCTGTGAATCATTTTATATGACCCGATGTTTCACCGCACCAAGCAAGCTTTTACAGTAAGGAATTTATGGAGTAAAGTAGTTTGCTAAGAAGCTCATCATATTTTTCTTAATACTCATGTTTGCCAAGGCACTTGTCCTCGTGGTTTACAATTTAAGAGGCTGATGAAGACTGAATAAAGAGTCGAAAGCTCCCTCAAGTGGTGCCATGTCCTCTTTTACTGGATAAGTTGATGGTTTAATTTTACACACATATATATTTTTGCTTTAAACCTCTGTGAATCCTAGTGGATCCTTTTCTACCTACATGACGTCATTGAACTCCAGATTGTTTATTCTACATATATATATATATATATACATACGTATCAAGTTAAACTGCTGGATTTGGAATGTATCACACTATCATTCAACAAATTGATATATCAAAATTTTTTGTTCTCCCTTAACATTAGACCGACCATCTCTCCCAACATACACTAAGCATTTAAGGGGGCTGACTACCTTAGGGAACAGGTAAAAAGTAATCTTTTGACTAAGCTTGAGAAAAACATAATTACTTTAACTTATAAAAAAGCGAAGTGACTGTTTTTGTTGTTATCTTTTGAGAATGATTTTTGGTTTATCATGATAACATAATGCTAAATTTTGAGCTTATTCTAAAAGTGTTCTTAAATATTTTCACATGCAGTTGTCAAAAATAATGTTTAAAGCAGATGTTCTGAGAAAATTACTTCCATAGCTTTCTTAGTTTATGAGTTGTGAATTATTTTGTGCGAAGCTTGGTTTTTGCCATTTATCTTTCCAAAACTTGTCAAGATGGTAATATTCAACATTCAATATCTCGAAAATGAGCTCTGGACACCCCATTTTTTTTAATGTATTTTGAATCAGCGTTAAATTCTGTATAACATAGCTTTCTAAGAAAGTTTTCTAATTACTTTTTGCTAAAGTAGTCAGCCACCTTAAATTTCTCCCCATTGCAAATAAAAATAGGATTGTTTTAATTCCTAGGGATTCAAAGAATGAAGCTTCTGATTAGAATCTTATGTTATTATTATAGACGCTATGAGATTCAAGGAAAATTCATTTCCTGACTCGGGAATTCCACGTTGAATTTCATGAGAAAAACGATATCGCACTCATCGCTTCATGACTCGTGTGATATCGTTTTTCTTGCAAAATTCAATGAGGAATTCCCTAATCCTCCAATGAATTTTCCCATATAATTATCTAGAGTAAAATTGTCACTGGGCATCCTGTGGATTTATTTGGGTAGGAATTGCTGAGAACTACATTTAGGACTTTAGAACACATTAATTGTTTATTAGAAATAGGCAAGAACATGTGAACAATGAAAAACACTGGAAGTCTTTTGTCACATGTTGAAGAGCCAAATGGAAATTTAAGACAATGAAAGAAAAATCTTCCTCATTCAAGAAATCAAAAAATAAATCCACTGGTCTAATAACAAGGGTTTTTTTTCACTTGCTTCTAATATTTATACAGGTAGATATAATTTAATTAATTCAATGGCAGTACAAACTTAAGCTAATCTTGTGATTTGCTTAAAATGCTTATGACAATTGCTGACAATATTCACAGTAGAGATTCTACACAAGGTGAGCTGTTGAATGACCAAAACAGCCCATATTGCTACAAACCAATGATGTTTTGGCATGCATGACCATTGCAACATATTTGAGAATTCATAGTAGTCTGTAGTCAAAAAGTAGAGGGCTGCCTGTGTATAGCCCGCACATTGAACAAACAGTTTATTTGGATGCAACCCATGCTATCTGTGCACTGTCTACCTATGAGCGGCCAATGGTGACATTCTGTCACGACATCATTTAACTTCAAAGTTCCTTCCGCTTACTAAAGTGTGTTATTCAATGATTATGATTAGACGTGAAGAAATATAGTGACAGATAATTGACAGGCAAATACTATGGGTTGGGAAACCGAATACAGTAACACTTCAGCCTGAGAGCTGAAATAAAAAATTTACATAGCTTGAGTGATACATCCTGAAGTTATAAAGGGTTTTCCATTTCATATGCTAATGACTAAAGGATACTCAGCTGAAGCTGCTCCCCTGGTTCCGCTGCTGAAATTATCTATAAACCTGACCGTATTACTCTCCAATGGAACTGCTGTACCACCAGACTGAAAGATGAAAACAATTTATTAATCAGTACACAAAACCAACATTTCTTTATCTTTTCAGTCTTAAAGTTGGGTCATAAAGAGGGATCATCACTTTTTATGTACCTCAAAAGGGGAGGTGTTATATAAAAAATTTTGCAAGTGTTTTGGGGTGGGCGCACATTTTTTGGTGTCCATCAAGGGGAGAGACCTGATTATTTCTTGCATCTTGTATGGGGGGGTGGTCGGAACAAATCATCATAGTAAAAAATATATGCACCCCCTTAATGATATCCCTTATAAGGATTTAATGCCCCCAAAAAAAACCCTAACTCAAGACTTCCTGTGAAACCACATTTGGTGGCTTGAAACAACTGAAATTCCTTTATCTTTTTCTGTTGCTTAAAGGTATATTTCTATGAGTGAATGGCAAACAAGTCATAGAGAAAAGAGTGACAACAGAAAAGTCAGTCATTTCACTCCACCAAGTGTGATTTCACTTGAAGCCTTGCTTTCATGCATCTTTTTTGAGAACTCGGAAGTGGACTATCCCCCCAGGTTGGGGAGGACAGAAAGTGGGGTTTATGTTAACTGGTTCATAACTACATTCAAAGCCATCTAAGAGCTTCTATTGTTTCCTTAAAGAGTTTGCTTCCAATAGTAATTTTATATGGAGATATGCTTGCCTACATCAAAAATACATGCTGCTAGTAATATGCTACCTGAATAATAATTTGCAGGTCTAAAAATATTCCTTGCTGAAAAAAAAACAATCTGTATTTCAAGCAAAGATGTGGTAAAGTTTCTAATCATAAAATGCATGACAATAATTCCATTATGACCAAATTACACCTTTTAATATTGCACAGCAAGCCTTTCTCAATAACTTTTAAATTGATTTTCTCAGACAAAATTTATTTGAAAGATTTTGTCACACGTTTGTTTAAAAAAATCAGGATCATTACAAACTTGAATGATTCTTAATTCACCACAAGAGTCTAAAAAAATATCGTTAAAATCAGGTTATTGGTGAGTGAGTAACACGGTTTTCGATTATATGTAGACGTGAATAAAATTTTGATGCTATTATATCAAATAAGAAAATATTATGAGAGAAGCGGTAAGTACAATAAAAAGAACGCCTATTCTCTGTACCCCTGGGAGTTTTTAAAAAATTCAATAAAACATGGTAATCCAGAACATATTGTATTATTTTTCAGCTAGGGATAGACCTTAATCCTTTGACTTCATCGTACTGTGTGCAGCACCTCCCAAAATAAAATCATTGTTTAATCAACAATTCTGACGAGCTCTTATCCCAAACAAAAGGCCTTTGTTTTTTCGAATCCCGTTGAGATTTGATACAGGAGTGAAATGTAAATAATATAGAGGGCGCACGAAGTCAAAGCGTCAAGCTTACAAGAAAAACACGACATCTATGAAGCGAATGAGGAAATATAAACCCAATAAATGATTTTCATGTATACTACAATGCTCACTTCTGATTTTTAAAAGCCTAGCGACATGCCATGATAATTTTTTCAGTCTCTGAATATTCCAAACACTGCACCCTTTAAAATCAAAGAGTCAATATCGAGATTTCCTAGACATCAGCTGGAAATCAGCTTTAGAGCGAGCAATAAAACCCGTATTTTATTTGTTCTCTAAAGAAGGTTCCATCCTCGTTTCCTTGATTTTCTTATAGCCTGATTCAAGTATTCGTCTCTAAATCTAAATATATGTAACCATCCAAGTCTGGTTGGCGACACGGGTCAATAAACAGTCAAGGCACAAGCGAACACGACGGGAGCAGGAATCAAAATGGCTTTAAGTACAAGAACAGCTATGTCAAATCGGAAACCAGCCAACTGATAGTGTAGTCCATCAGTCGACTTAATCCACGAATGCACCGCTTTGTTTCGAGTATTTTCGAGGTGTTTTCATTGAGAAACATGGCCGTCATTCAGATGTAAAGCCAATGCAAATGGCAAAAGCCGAGACGAATTATTTAAAACGCCTTGGAGTGTGTGATCATTTCTCTCGAGATCTTCCGATGGCCGACCTTTGAGATGACATAGCAAAACCTATAAAACAACGTCTTCCGCCTCCTAGAAATCTCCTGTTGACGTGTCTCGACTTTCACACCGAACAAAGCCTTTGTGCTGCGAAGTTTATAATGTATACGAGGCCAAAATGTTTAAAAGCATAATCGCCAAATTATCCCCGTTGTTATGCATAGCATTAAAGAACCAGACTCGACCAAGTTGGCCCCGATTTGGATCAAAAAACTGACTCCACTTACCGTCATTAGCACAACATTCCGGCCCGCAGCTCTGTGGTTCGCTGCGAATTCAGCAACGATGGTTTTTGTTTCCTTTAGGTTTGCAGGAGCAGTCTGTTTCGAGAAATATTCCTCCCAGTCGGCCATATTGATTTTCATGAATTATATGCGCATTACGTATGCGAAGGCTGTAAAGAAACCTCAAAAACCTCACTGAAAATTCGCGCAATACCCCCTTCTAATTGCCAGCTATTAAATACATGACATTCTCGGGGTGAAGCAGGGTTTTCTAATGCAAAATCGGCCGAAAATCTCAACAGATGTTAATGTTAAGTGTAAGGAAAGCCAAGATATTACCAACCCCAGAAATAATTAGCATATTTTATGACGTGTTTGGGATTCGACCAATGAGAACACACAGTTTGATAGGTTCCCCATTCGAGAGATTTGCCGATGTGCAAATAATCAAAATAAATAAATTAAACCCATCACCCAAACTCATAACCCAACACGAATATTATTTCTCTGAAAGCAAAAGGAGCCTCACTAACTAGTTTCATATATTTAATGGTATGAAATTAGAAAAATGGCATGAAATTAAAAATCAAGATTTCTTTTTCTTTCCGCCGCTAAAGATCGGTAGCAGAGATATTGACTAAGACCCCTTTAGTTTGATTTGATATCGCGATGGAAGTCTTGTAATAAATTGTTTGGGGCAAATAGAAATTTCATGTTGTTTTACAGGAAGCATTTGGCAGAGTACATTATTGGAGATGAATTATTCAGCGCTCGACAGGGAAAACCTTGTAAATGCAAAGCAAAACTTTGTAATGCAATTTCTTTTTTCTTTAATTCTTTCTTTTCATTGAAATTTTTCATTCCATTTCGTCGTGTTTCGTGTTCCCAATTTCTATTCCTTGAAAGGCGAATATAAAATCAGGAACCTAAGATTTCTATTCCTAATTACTTGATATTATGAGATTTCATAATGAAATGAATTATGGCACTTTGAGTGACCAACTTAAGTGTCAGACTCAATAAACAGATCTAGACGAGATCGATCAAAAGATAAACAGAGATATGATCTAGTGGGAACTGATCCCATGCAAAGAATAAAGGAAAGAGCCATAGGCGCAGCACAGATCTAGCGTTTATCCAGTCCATATAATAAAACGCTGTAAAGGAGAGGTTTATTTCACTTAACTCAGTCTGGCGTAAGCAGCCATTTTTGTTAAATTATTTAGTTCCGCGACAAAAAATTAAATCTGTTAAAAAATGTAGAATAAGTACTTTTATGGTACATAAATAAAGCAGCCAATAACATCTGCTAATGTGCTTTTAACGTCATACTAGTTCGAGAAGCAAAAAGAAATGTCAATACTAAAAGAGACCACTACAACTGACTACTTCATCAGGGGTAACAAGAATTACTGATAGCCCCTCTATGGTAGCGGATCATTAGTGTTTGCGAAGGGCAGGATGATGCAATTTTAGTACATCAAAAGCCCTAACCAAATAAAGGGAACCTTGGTTAAAGATTACGAGGATTTTGCAAAGTTCTAATTTTGAGGAAACGCGGGAGTTCAAGGTGATAAATTCTCCAGTAGCTTCGGACCTCAAGATATCATGAAATCGCGGGCCGATTCAACCATTTCTGTGGGCTAGTACGCAGCAAAAAACAAGCTCTCTGAGTCTTGTGTGCTTTCTCTCCTTTTTCATATGCAGTACGAGTGACAAAACCGAAACCGAAAGCAAAGGTTTGTGGTCAGGATATTAGCTGAGTCAGTTTCGGACACACATTTGATCCGGCTTCAGTGGGAAGCATAGCAGCCTGCCATTGCAAAGACTAAAATGACGGCATCTAAATGGGATGTATAACTGAATAGCCCACTTCCGAGATATGCTTCCCTTGTCACGCACAAAGGTTTCAACGTGAGGCTTCGTGCATAATGCTCAGTGATCAATGACAGGAGAAAAGAACAGATTTAATTTAGCACGAAGCCTCGTACTCAACCAGTTTGTGCGTGACAAGCGAAGCATATATCGGAAGTGGGCTATTACTGTCTTGCGGACTTGGCTTGTTGCTTTCGGCTGTGTTTTTTCAAATAGATGTATTCTCAAATATTGCATCTTGTGTCGAAGCTAAAGCCAAAGGCCGGTATGCAGTGGGAGCCAAGTTTGAACTGAAAAAATCACAGGATTAACTCTTTCTATAAGATATTTAGGACTGGGATTGTGGTAAAAGTACCAAGGGTCTTATCATTGGACTTTTAAAAGTAAAACCCGCCTGTATAACAAAAAATAAAGCCTTCTCCACTTTTATTACGGGGAGAACCCATATTACCGAAATCGTCTCTAAATCCTGGGGGGGGGGGGGGGGTACTCCCATGTAAAAAGGGGGGGGGTGAACAAAAGAAAAAAGTAGAATTTTTTGATTTTTTGGGAAACCCCAAAAAAAAAGCTTGCT
>JAADYU020084343.1:0-13675 GCA_011763375.2 Heteractis magnifica
CTGTTTTGTTTTGTGCTTTAGATTTTAAAGACCATTTAGTGTCTTAAATGATCTTTTGCAGTTCATATCCGAGACATTAATCTTGACAAAAGACACTCCAAACTGCCAGCCAGCCTGACAATAAAAGCAATCTAAAGCCCCGAGAAAAACACTGTTTATTGAGGATAACAAATCTCAAGGACGAGAAAGAACGAGAAAAAGCTTAACGTCCTTAACAAATGAAATAGCTGCACTTCCTGTCCTCGTAGAATCACAGACTCTGCGGACAACAAGGCACCTATTTGTAAACAGCTTCTTGGAAGGTTCCTCAAATATTTTAGATGTTCCATCAGCACTGCAATGGTCAGGATGTGCGTTTAGAGGGATCAGGGACGGACACTGAAACGGCTTCTTTAGGCCGCTGCGATATCTTAGAACTCCATGATTGAATGGTATATCGTAAGCATACATTTAATACCTTTTTTTAACTCGATTGCGCCAATTCTTTAATTGTCAACCTGTTTACATCCTTCGTAACAGAAATACTTCATTTTAAAATTCGCACGGACATTATTTTTCTTAGTATTAGTTATTTTCATTATTCTTCTAGGGGATCATTCGCCCACTTGACGGGAATACACTAACCAGTCTGCCAGACTCAGCAAAGTATAAAAAAGCCCAATTTTTATCATTTGGTTTCGGTATAGATTACATTTGACAACTGAAATTCCTTGGCAGCAATTCATTCAGGTAAACAGGTAGGCACTCAGAAGATATCTTGGCGAACACGATAAAAGGTGGCTGTCTAATTGTATCTGTATTGGCGCTCAATGAGGTATACGTTTCTCTCTAGTTCTGAGATAATAAGCAGCACTAATGTATCTTCGAGATGGGTTTACGAGGTAGGATTAAAAGCATTTGTTTTTGATCGTTTGTGATGTTTTTCACGTCCAACTGAAACACAACGACATCCATTTTGTTTCCGTGTTTTCCTTTAATCGACACATTTTAAGTTGATGAATTAACTGATGAAACTGCCGGATACTTGTAGTGGATGCAGTGATGGTTCAAAGGGAGTAATATTACTGCGGTTATATAAGCCTCTTTACATCGCAGTGTCCACTATTTTTCCACTAATGACGGCCATATTCCAAGACAACAAAACGACAAATAAAATTTAATAAAAACCAAGTCATTTGGTTAGCAGAGCTCTCAATTCCTTTTACTTTTCAGTGTCACATTACCAGATAAAGGTTAACTGAACTGATACAGAGACTCATCAGATGCCATGTTCAGGTAAACTTTCACACAGAATTGGCGTTTTAAAACTAAATTCTATCGGAGAATAGCATGATTTTTGTCAGTGATATCTTCTAGGTTTCAGTCTTCTTTCGTTAGACTTTTTGCTTTAGCAACGAACATAAAAGCTCAGAAATTTAACAGTATTAAGGATAAATTTTGTCGCAGACTCTGCTATTCCTATTCGGAATATCGATTTTTAAAATACAAAATCACTATGATTTCATTAGTACTTAGATTTTAGAATGCGTAATCCAATTTAGATTAAAATAACTTGAAAGTACTGACTAGAATATCAAAAGATCTGATAGAGAGAATGTGTTGAAATGTTGACGCAAATAACAAAAAATTACTATTGAGACTATCGTTGCAACTATCTATATCACATATCTTAAGGTAGATCCTTCTCTTCAGAAGCACTTTGCTATTACCGAATGCCTACACTTGTAAAAGAAGAGCGTGGAATTGCCTCAAATGGGTTTATCAGCACAAGACATCAAGAAGACAGTTTCTAAATCATTTCAAATTGAAAACATTATGTTATAAAATTGAAAATTAATTGAATAGAAAAACAGCTTTCATGAGTATACTGACTTAATTCAATCATCCCTGAACTACAATCTGGCTTTATCTAAAACTCGTTAAAATATACTCAACCCATGCCTTCAACTTTGTAGGCAATAGAGACGTTTAAGAAGCACACATATTCACCAATCTTTGAGTTGTTATCGTGTCAAATAATGGTTGTCGATTTGGACTGAGTCAGTCAGATTCATATGGCAATACAGTCGATAGAAAACTCACTGCAAAACCGTGCATAAAAATATCCTGATATTTTGGATCCCTGTTTTGAACTCATCTCTTCTTCTTAATTGGTCGTACCTCCCTGTTTACTCCTACGTAAAACTTTCAGTTATTGTCATGTCTTATGATAAAGAGCTCGAAAAGTCGATAGGAATCAATTTTTCAATTACGACTCTCAATGATTTAGGATGATTTATTGACTAACTTTTTGCGTGCCAGCCGTACTGTACCCATAACTATTTACCAAAAACTAACTACACAAGACTTAATTCATAAGTAAGAAGAAAATTGTCCTTGATGATTATGGTCAAGTTACTTTTGAAGTTTAATATTGTTCAATACCAAAAATAAAAAACCACTTTGTCGACAACTAAAATAAAAGCATATAATTCAAATAGGTTGAAAAGTTAAACTGATTTCGGTATTGATAAGAAGTTTGAAAGCATTAGGAAGGAATTTTAGTGAAATTCAGCTATTCCTGGAATGGAATTTGGGTATTAGAGAAACATTTTAATGTAGATATTTTTGGAACTTAGGAATTTTAAGAATACAATAATAATAATGAAAAAAACCTTCAAGTACCAAAATATATTCTCACAGTCTGACTGATTTTCTGTGCAATTTAGATATGTGGAGTTCAATCAAAAGAAATCACGGTTTGATAGCACTTAGTGGCTCGGGCTTCTTGAAGGATTTCTCTCTTCCATTTGATTTGTTTATAATTCAGGCCCAAAAAGTAGCTTCTAAAGCTATAAACATCAAAAACCTGTATCTATCAGCAACACTAAAGTTTAAACAAACTCCTCTCAAATAAAAAGCATTTTTATCTCAGTTTAAAATAGATACTCAATCTAAAACAAGATATGGCATTATGTCCTTTGATGTAATGACAAAACAGTATTATAAAATATTAGCGTGACTGAACACTAAAATCTAGTTTTACTTTATAGGAGTTCCCGTCTCAGTACTTTGAATTTTCATGGGCGTCGAATAATAAAACTTGCCTTGTTCGACAGATGGGAGAGCCCATATGGCTGGCAGATGGATGGTGGGTCTCTTGACATTGATACAACATATACACAGGCCTGGCTGTGCTAAGGATTCAGGATTTGTCTCGGTTTAATTCCACCAACACAATTTGTCTTTACAATTCATAAGGCTATAGGAATAGCAATTGAGAATCTTTCAGAACCTAAATTGGTGTTTTAACGACGGTTGTGTTGGTGTCTGATGGCATGATTATTCACGAGTGAGTTTTCATTAATTAACACTAATTTTGTACGTGTTTGTGTGTGTGTTGGCAGTTGTGACAATAAAGGTTCTTAATAGAAGGACTTGCCTTTCAGTCTGTTTTCAGATTCTTTCGGCGAGTGCTCTTTTGGTGGGTCGACACTTTATTAAAAATTGTTATAATGCAGGATTCCGTAAAATAAACACAATTTTCAACGCGATAAACTGTTCATATGTTCCATTTTACTTATGTTTCTGTGTGACACAGATCTTCAGAAGTACAAAAAAACTAGCGCTCAATACTCCTGAGCCATCACTAAGAAATAACTCTTTGGGGAAAAAACCTTTATTACAACAAGCCATAAAAAGGATTTAAATTTCTGAAGTTGATTTTAAGAATAGAAACCTCATTCTCAGTGTACATAGTGTTCATAAAACTGAATCTCCTGAGTCGGAAATGATTTTTAATTGGACGTTCTCGTCAAAAATAAATTGCAATGAAATACATCCAGAAGAGTGACTGTTTTGTTCCACAGCGGGCGATAATATAAGCGATGACTGCCGATTTGTACGCCTTTTTCAAAATAAATCTGTTCCTATCAGTGTTGTGATATCCTAATTGGATGGCAGTGGAAAGACCTTGGAATGAAATTTTGAGTTCTCCCTCTTTTTCTCCTGTTTTCTTTCTTTCTTTCTTTCTCCCGTCCCTCCCGTCCCTCCCGTCTCTCCCTCTATCCTTTTCTTCGTCTCTCTCTATTTCAGACCTATAATCTTGAGGGCTAGGGGAAGGAAAACCATGGTGATGTTAAAAGAAAATAAAGAAATAAAAGTATTGTTTATCAAACTGATACTTTTTTGGGAAGTGAAATCCCACTAGGCATCTGTCAGCGGTTAGGACGATGATCGGATTAGAACCAAAGAACAGTGCCATCAATACTCAAAAGAAAAAAACTGTTTGTCCAGATTTATTTCCCTTTTAAAAAGTTCTAACAATTGCGAAAGAAAAGCTTAATAAGGAATAAGTGTGATGGGGTCTTTGTTGTTCCATGTGCAGCAGCTGGTCCAGCACTTGTTCGCTATCGACACAACCGGAAGGAATGACGAATGGCTGCGCATGTAGCCGGACCATATCAATGACAGTGGTGGCAGTTCTTTTAAAAGAGCTGAAAGTCTTGTTTTAGTAATTCATTGACAAGAAGTAATGACCGTAACAAAACCTCTAAATATCGTAATGAAATCGATACCAGATCACAAATCGTGAAAGCAATGCAAACTTAAGATTTGATAGGCTTTTAGTTCGCTCTCTTAAGTTTTAAAGCGTTTAAACAACGAACCTTGATTGGAACCTTTATAGTCTGCCTAAGTAGGCACTAAAAGATACTAAGAACTTAAAAGAGATTTTGAAAAAGAAACTTTGATTTTTGTTAAACCAAGTTGATGATAAGAACTTTTCCATTCAACGTATAAGTTTTTCACTTATTTCACATGGATTTGAAGATATGGAAGACTTGCTAATCATGTCAGAAAACTTTTGAAAACCAAATAAACTAAAATTGAAGCATCTTGAATGTCTTTTTTTTCCCGACGCGCTTGCTGTTAAGTGACCAACTTAACGTCGTCTTTCGTTTCTCTCAGTTACAGGGTGATTATTTCATTGCTTAGCGAGGCTGAACAAACTCGAGTTACAGTAATGTTAAATTAATTGTTTTTAAGTTGCACTGAATCGATTTATTGTCTAGGGTTTTAGGAAAACATTGACGCACGCTTGACAGCACAAAAAGAAAAAATTAGTTAATTGAAAACGATGAAACACCTTCATAATGGCCATTCAATACCATTAAACTAGATTGTGGGGGAGCAGCTTTTGCAATTGTTTGGAAAGGCTTTTATAAAACCATTTGGTATTTCACAACTACTATCTAAAATCGCTGGCTGTCTTTAAGTGAATGCCTCAGTTTTATAGATTGATATTGATAGGCATTTGGTTCACACCTAAATTGTAAAGCAAAACACTAATAATAATTATTGTCCTGTTCAATTAGAACGAAGAAGTAACCTTCACTACCCTTGAGTTGTGAACCAGCGCATTGACCGGCTAGTACATTTCCTTGATAACTACATGAAACTTCTTTGTCCAAATAAATCAGTCCCGCGCCTTCATGTAAGGGCAATTAGCCGGTTGGATAATGGCTTGGGACATGCAAATCGCATCAGTCAGAACTGAGATGATTCGACTCTCACACTTGAATACAACCAGTGTAATGTACACAAATCATTTCTCGTTTCCTTTGGCAATTGTGTTCTGGTACCGCATTGTCTCCTCGCATTCATTCTCTGACAGCTAAGCTTTATGATTGCAACTACTCTACTTGCTCCGAGAGCAATTAAACGTCCAATAATTCCCGATCCTACTTGGCTATTTGATAGAAGAGCTTGTCAATCACAGCCGTCCAGTCGAATGTCATGGATCGACCCGAAGCAATTATCTAGCTTGTCAAGACCCTTTAAAATCGCTTCAAAACTATCCAGAGATCCCAGTGTCAGACAAAGAACTTGTACACATACACACACATGTAGAAACACTCAACTCTCAAAGCCAGTGGCTCCGATCCGTCTCCCGTGGATGGGTTTTTGGTACTTGAAAGTGATACCTAAACTAAACAAAAGAATTTGTGTGCGCAAAAAGCAAACTTTGTTGACCATCGGAGTTTGTTTTTTCATACAAAGACCCTCAAAAGAAAAGAAAAGGCTGTAATGCCTAGTTTCTGTCTTGTCACCCATGAACTCTTACATTAACGAGTGTGTTCATCTAAAAACGAGACAAGAAAACCTTGACTTAAGTGAACTTCAAATCCCAATTTAACCACCAAGCACTCTCTCTTTTTCTAACGTTTAATTTTGATGCTTATACAATTGACATGAATGTAATTAAAATTACGTTAATTCACAATTTGCTGGTAATTACAGGGATAACCTAACTTATCGTCACAAATTGGGCAGGTTTGAGCAGCTATTTCTTCAAGACTAGCCAATAATCTACACGGTAAATGCGCCGTATAGTAAGATAAGTCTTCTTAGGACTGACTGAGAAGGATTTACGAATATAAATGTCTCGTTCGAGCTGATAGTACGAGACAGCAGCTCGTCCTGGACTGCATGACTCAACTTGACGACAACAGAAAGACGACTGAACAATGTTTGTATAGATTATCATCGATGATTCTTAAAATGGACAATTTTTAATTCGCCTTCTAAGTCGCAGTCGTCAGAAAAACAAACCAACCTTTTAATTGTTCAGTAAGTGTCATATATAGATTGAGTCCTCTCATTGACTACAGATATACTGAAGCAATGCTACTTTTTTATAGAAAGTTCCCTGACATTAGGAATTGTATTAAATAATATACACCAAGAAAATACAAGTGCTTTCTTGGAAATTGGTTCCCATTCCGAACGACCTCTTAGTTAAGTTTGAGAGTCTTTTGGTGGGTCTCTCGTTGCCTCTTCGTTTTCTAGTTTGTCGGACTTCTCTCCCTGGGTTTCTTGCTTGAATCTTCGCCATTTTGCTCGTCGGTTCTGAAACCACGTCTTAACTTGTCTTTCTGTCAGGCCTAGGACTTTTGATAACTGTTTTCGCTCCGGCGGAGAGAGGTACTTTTGACTTTCGAATATTTTTTCGAGTTCCATTGTTTGCTCATTCGAGAATCGGACCTGGCCACCTTTTTTCTTTTGTGGTTTGGGAAGGAAAAGATTCCATGCGCCTGTGAATTCAAGGAAGGGGGAAAAACAAAGAAAGTTAACCTACAGAACAAGATAGCAATCAATATAAACAGAATTTTGTCGATAAAAATTGGACAGGGGAGACTTCGTGTAGTGCTATTTCCGCGGCAAATGTAAGGCGGAATAACGTAGAATGCTTAATCCAGTTTTAGGATCCAATACAGAAGCTGTAAAGTTTTACACTTCAGTTCTCTTGGAATTGTATCAATGCCAGCGCTAAAACTCATTTTAGACCCCGAAGTCCTTATGCAGTCTGTTTGTGAAGGCAGGTTTGTACTAGGATTAGTAAGCGTACAGCAAATCTGGAATCACAGTTTTAAGACTGACTTAACACTGTCAAGAAGACGAAGACGTACGTGGTTCCTCCGACTGAATGCTGTCGTATCATGTTGTTTCTAAGGCTTTCCACAAGCCGTAAAAATCGAGGTCAAAAAATCCTAACCGCTGAAATGTTCTTTATCACTTACTTCACAAGGCAGAGGAGGGATTGTGGTTTAAAGAAAAAGTTATTGTATTAAGTGATCTAGGAGGTGATAGTGTTGTGAATTAACTGAGTTCTCTTATGCAAACAGCGCTAAGCGATCCCTTAAAACCTTAATTCCAATACCTTCACATCTCGCTACTTCACACCGAACGCTTAATCTCATAACACAGAATAAAAGTCGGCCAAAATCTTTCTTAAATCTAGAATAATCTTCTCCTAGATGGATCTTCAAATACACTTACTATGATCGCTGTATGCCTCGTACACGCTTGGGATGCTCGGTGCTTGGAATCCTTGGGCTTGGAAGCCGAATGGACGATTGTACGGGACAAATGGACTGTTTAGATTCAGGTTTGGGTATGATCTTGATGGCGTTGGGAGATGAAATGGTGGCGAGATGCAGTGTGGTTTGGGTGGCTCACAAATTGTCGAAGTACAGAGTGTAGGTTGAGGCTTCTGGGATCCATTGCTGAGAATATCGTCAATGTAGAAGGAAGATGAGTTGTACGGAGACGGGGTGAAGACGTTGGGGACGCTGCGCTCCCAGTTGCAGTGTTGCATCTTCGGTGAGTTATCTTTCTCCTCGCTAGGCTTCTCTGTTCTTAAATATATCTATTCTCTTCTACCTTGTTCCGTGGAGCAATCTCGTCCTCTCGATCCTCGACGCTATGAACCCAAACTGAAACAACTTCGTTATGTTGAAATTAGCGACTAATGATCACAATTTAGATACGAAGCCCTGATTGGCTATTTGTCAAATTAATAGATGTTCAATGATAACTACTGAAGTGAGAAAGACAAGGGACCGGGGCCACATTGGTCATTGTCACACCAAACGTCATCACCATTTCCGTGAAGGTACTCTAAGGTGGTAACAAAAAACATATACACCGCAGTTACTGTTGTAATTCCCTAATGAGCCACACTCAATGGCATATTTACCGAATTGAAACTTCGAAAATCGCATTTAAAATAAATCCAAAGGGTTTTTAAACTAAATACATCTGGAATTAAAGTTGTTTCAAAGATTTATTTCCAACATTAGATTCGATTAGAATTACACAGAAGAAGAATTTAAAGTTTTAATGAGAGTATTCGAGCACGCTTCGGCGCCACTTGCCTATCCAGCAAGGTTGACATCAGGGAATGTTATCAATTATCGATAATTAATTAGCAGGCATTTTACAGCATTCTTTGGTCTTTATTTTCGTAATCACCCAACACAAAATTGCTTTGTTCCTGTGAATAGTGGCAAGTATACACAGGTGTTATTCATTATAACCTAATAGAACACCAAATACTGAGGAAAAAACTGTTACGTCCAAATGGCAGAAAAGCTTAGTTTTGGCAGTTTAAATGACTGGTGTCAGAAAACGACCTCTGCAGTTTCTTATGACCTGGCCTTCTAACCTTCACTGTCAGAATTGCCGAGCAATATCTTCTTAATCGAGAAACTGATATGAAAGAACAGCCAAATCTAATATAGCCTTGAACTGACACGGTAGCCTAGTGTGGTCCGGGCCCTTTCCTGCGCAAGGATTGCAGAGAAGTTTGGACGTTCATCTCGCAATTCTCCTGGTTCTTTTGTGTATATTATACAAAGCTACAATTAAAAGTCACTTCAGTGTAAACAAAGCGACTTACTGTTATTTAAATTTGCCCACTCAAAAAGTAATTCCGTTTCTTGTGTTATTATATCAAAATGCTACCAATTTCGGAGTTTGAATTTTCCTTTTTGTTATCTTGCAGGACTCGGACCATTTGACTCGTTTAGCATGGTGAAACTAGCTATCCGTGCGGTTTCCGGGATTACCCGATAAGTCCCATTTTGTTCGATTACAAAAGTACGACTAGAGCGCCACCCACATTACTCAAATGAGTCAATTGCCAAAAGAAATTAATCATCGAATTATTTTGATTTCTTTCGAAATCAAAATACGATCATCTCCGTTAGAAAAACTTCTCCCAAAGGGAGAAAAGCTTGACGAAATTCGTCGCAATTGGTAAATTCTGCTGCCCGAGCTGTGGTGTGGGTCCAATGTTGCGGACACGAGGCCATCATTGACGTTCTTATCAAAATGTGTGCGTACCTTTGATTTCAACAAATTTGAAGCGTTTCACTCAGTCAGAAGTAACAGGAGGCACTATTGGGTCGCGCGACCATACGCAAAAAGGGCGCAAAGTGCTGAAATCAGGATAGCTTTCTCCTCCTCCCTTAAAAATAACAATCAATCATTGAATCCCATTTCACATGCACGATATAACAGCAAGTAGATGCAGTGTCGAACCGCGCCCGCATACACTAAAAGAACCACCAAAAACCTAGTACGAAAAAGCCTTTTAAGTGCTCCTTGATCAGAAATTAAAGGTAAATTTATAGCATTTATAAAGGAGTTGTCTGAGTGGCTAGCAATTTCTATTAATTTCTCGCGACTTCATCTCTTGATAGATACATCGATAATTCCATAACTTCCATGGTAATTTAGGCTGTAAGCAAGCTCCGAAGTATCTGGTTTCAGTTATAAGGTAAACAGTCGTGTAAGTGCTCCTCTGCTCATCTTTTCAATTTTCCCTCCGTATCGTAGCAACGGCTATCAGTGGTGACGTCACATGACAGCGCGGGTGGCACAGGGCGCCGTATTGGCGGGAATACCTTACAGACACGCTGAATCACATCGTCAAATGAGTGACATTCAGATTTCTAAAAGCTTTGCTTAGCCTAAGAAGCTTATTATTTTAGTCACTTTTTCTTTTCAAAATGGTCTTAACTCTAAATCATCAATCTATTTACAAGCAAGGATTATTCAATTGGCCAAAATTTTTACAAAAATCCTTCCCAAAGACGTGATTTCGGAGTGCGTGCATGAAGTGAGCTGCCCATTGACGAGGGAATCGCAGACGGAGCTATTTAATAAGACTCGCATATCAGCTTTACTGATTCAAGCCGATAGATAACTGGTCACTACAATCGAACCCCAATGAGGTAAGAACGGACAATACAAAACCTATCTGCGGCAATGATACTCTCACAGATATAAACGAATCGTATAAACGTGTTCACATTAAGTCCCGCGCGATCCATTCCTTTTTGCGACGTCCAGCCTACAAACCCCAAACATCACTAGTAGTCAAGTTGACGGATATACAACCCAACACGGGAATTATTTAAGATTCCATTTTCAACCTAGAAACTCTATCATGGTTTGTTCATAAAAAGATAAAAGATCCGATGATGTTGACTTATGTTCATCCTCTGACTGACAGACAAAATAAATCGTTTTTATTTTACTTTCGCGGAGTTTGCGAGTTGTTAAATTACTGGGCGTTAAAGAATGGGACACGAGTAAACACTACCTCTTTGCTAATTGCATGGAGTAATTGCCTATAGAGTGTATATATACCCTTTGTAGTTGACAAATGATCTGACGTTTGGGCCTGAAAGATGACGTTTAATCAAGATGCACCGATACGAGAATTATCCCAAAAATGCACCCCGCAATTATGTCTTATCGTACACTTTATCGAGGAAATAGAGACACATGCCGTCCCGAGACCAACTTAATTGTTCTAGCCACATGATTTGTTGTCTTGCGCGTGTGGTATGTCGCTCTTCGCTGTTGTTTATATAATGATAAACCATGGTAAATAAACTGAATTCGATTGCTGGCAGGGTTGGCGAGTGCAGCGCACTAATCATGCTTTTCTAATGGTTGTGTAAAAGGATGAGAGAGAAAGCAGGCTTGTCTGGCGAAGGTCATGGTTAAACGTGCCATATCACATTGACTTTGTTTTAATTACACCAGAATTGGGGCTATTAGTGAGAGCATTTGCCATGAATACGATTGTACTAGATGACCAAACGCACACCCCAACATGTTATTAACCACCGACGACTTCGAAGATTGCCAATTGAAACCAATCCAACTAGAAATCATGGTACCTCCTTCGAGCTTCGAGTTCATGGCTTCAGCATCTGTCTCTTGTTAACCCGTCCCGATGGTTTTGAATTGCCCTATATATAGCTCAAATCCCTTGGCTTTTGAGAACAGTTAGTTGGAAACATGGCTGATATCTCAAGAAGAATCTCTTGTTGTGAAGTTCGTCGCGGTGAGGAATTTTTCGTGCCAATTCTGTCAGATAAGTGCGGTAGAGCTGGTGCTATTCTGTGACCCTCTTCAAGGGGCTAACAAGCATCCACTTTAAAGAATCTCGTGTTATCTCAGCTGATAACTCCCTTGCTAAACTATGTTAACACAATTAAAAAACAAAAATCTAAACCATGATCAACCAAACCTCCGAGGGAGATTCTTTATGGCTTGTAAATGCGACAAACATACGGCTTGAATTTTTTTAAAACTTATTTCAAGCAATAATAGAAAAGGTATGAAAAGAAAAATGCAATTTGTGAATTAGATCTAAGATTGTGTTGGCTTGTTGGCTTACGACTTGAGCT
Source organism: Heteractis magnifica (assembly GCA_011763375.2). NCBI lineage: Eukaryota > Metazoa > Cnidaria > Anthozoa > Actiniaria > Stichodactylidae > Heteractis > Heteractis magnifica. The sequence goes on from JAADYU020084343.1 coordinate 12,030, forward strand.
TACCGTCATATTTGCGGTTTACATACTTTAAAATATGATCACCAATTTCACTAACAAAAACGGATGTCCATCATGGGCTTGCGTCTACGAAAAGACCTGCCTTTTTGGCGGGAAATCTGAGTCGTGCTGGCGCCCAAAAAGGCCCAGTTATCCATTTCTAAATCTTGATTACTACAACTAAGGCGGCTACATATTCGCGGCTGATATAGTAAAACATCTCATATGTTCTAATCACTTTCCGATTTGAGATTTCTTCCGTTACAACTTTGTTCAGCTGTTATTCTCGACGAAATACCGAGAACTATAAATTACATTGATCTACAATTAAGGATGCGTTTCCGTGGAGTTTCCTCATAAGTAATTCGGCTGAGTCATCCGGACTGCTCCACTAGTTTATTTACTGACCTCTGGAATGCCAAAAATTCCATTAAAAATGAAATAGAGCTGGATCATTTACTCATAATTACGATGCTTTTTTGCAGGCACTAAAATATCTCGGGTTGTCCGTCAACGAGAGAAGATTTTTCCATCTTCGCCATCGACTTTTATCTGTTAAATTTGTTCATTATTGCCTGTGAAGAAAGATGATACGCAATAATTACCTTCTTTAAAATGCTTGACTTTCGACAGATTTTTGTTCAAGTCTTTTAGCGTACTTTGGTGTGGTTTACTTGGCGATATTTTAATTTTAGTTAGTGATTGGTTCTCACTTACTCATCGTTGACTTAATACAGATGTTTTCAGTGACTTGTTATCGTTAGACCAAGAGAGACTGACCTCTGGTTAGACCGACCGCTTTTAGTCGACCATTCCGAGCGAGAAGCGAAAGAAACCATTTCGCAAAATGTGAATCCCAGACTTTGGGGAGAGTGTTAGTCTTAACTTATCGTAATACGACCGATAGCTTTCACTGACCACTCTAAACCGACCGCATTCCCGGTTCCTATTGTGGGTAGCACTTGCGCTTTTCTAGAATAGTAATCGCTGTACTGAGCTAACAAGGTTTTATCGAGAAATAAGATTTTATAGCGAAACACTGGCAACTCTTCCCCTTTTCCCAACAGGTTTGGGAAATTCAGAAGGCATCAACATTAGCCGCGCGCGCGAGATCCCAACTCACAAGCTTTCAATAGCTTCGTCAATGTACTAGTTTCATCAGAGTAAACTAGTAGTAAGTTCAGTGCATTGTTCCCAGCCAGCCTGGGTGAATTTAAAACTGGAACATCGGCATACTGCATAGGCAATTATATTCCCTAATGCACCTGAAGCCAATGCCCTCCTCACTTGAGAAAAACCTCTACTTGATATTTCACTGGGCTGGCCCTTTTGTGCGCGAATGGCGCTAAACTGTATTTCAGTAAGGGTCAAGGAGTTGGCTAAAAGCTGGCTTCCGACCACCTTAGTCGTAACTCTCGTGATTCATCAAGAGATCGAGTTTGACTTAACAGATTCCCGAAGAAAGTAAATAAATGTTTTGTGCCACACAATAGGAAAGAGCGCAAGATGTAAATACCGCACCATAAAACACAAAAACAAATTTTTAGTGTCGTGTGTGCATCATCTTTATCGCTATCATATTCTGTTTGCAGTCTTACAAAATAATCAGCACACAAGCCGAACAGTTTGTCATCATTTGATGTTATCAT